>JASDQU010100002.1:464337-483660 GCA_032191745.1 Picea mariana
TCTTCACCAACTGCTACTGTACAAGTTACTAAGACTCCTCACAGTCAAGGAACTCCCTCCCCTCTTCCCTCTTCCAAATACAGTATTCTCAATCAATTGGATAATATTAAATCTGATGTTACCCTCCTAGACATGGTTGTCATCCCTGAGCAACAAAAGCATCTGGAAAATTTCATGGAAGGAAAATCTTCCACCATAGCCAATCTCTCTAAAGAGTTAGATGAATAGGACTCAATTGTAAATAAAGTAGGTGTAAATAATTTTAGACACTCTGTAAAAAATCCTCTGTTTTTTATTTATGTAAAGATTAATATGGACAAAATATCCCATTGTTGTCTCATTCACGACGGTTCGGGCCCAAGCGTAATGTAGAAAATTATTATCGAAGAGATAGGCTTGTCTTGTACAAATGAAAATTACAAAATCATTCTCTCTTATAATAGTTTAAAACAATCAACCATAGGTTAAATCAAGGACGTGACCTTGATTTTATGCATGCATAATGAAATGAGGACAACCCTTAATATTCAGGTAATTGAAATGCCAATGAGTAATTATTCAATCATCTTAGGAAGATACTAGAAAGCCTTGACAGGTGGCTACCTCTCACTCGACGAGACACACTTATTTGTTCCTCAAAATGGGAAGGACATCATATTCCTAAGGGAGGGAATAATTTCACCTTATATAGAAAGCATCCCATGGCCTAATGTAAATTACATTGAGGAGGACCTAGGGGTGTATTCCATATTTGCATATGAGGACAACACTACCTTGGAACAAATCGACCTAGAGGATAGGATGTGGCATATGCACTTTGATGGTTCATGCTCAAATGAAGGAAATGGAGTTGGAATTATCTTGTACTCTCCTGTGGGTAAAATTAACAACTTTTCCTATAGGTTAGAGTTTTCTTGCACAAACAACATCACTGAATTTGAAGCATTACTGCTATGCATTGAAAATGCCTATAATTTAGGTTGTGGTCACCTTACAGTTTTTGGGGACTCTGAACTTCTTGTAAACCTTGTGCGTAAGATATATTCTCCTAGCAACAAGTTAATGAAACGCTACACGCAAACTGTTTTGGCTCTTATCTTGAATTTGCTATCTTTCAACATCACTCATGTTAAAAGGGAATTGAACTCAATGGCTAACAAGTTAGTTGTCTTTGCAGCCTCTCCTACTCAGAAAATTTTCAAAGACCTAGTTGCACCTTCCAATCTTTGTATCATCCTCGTATCCCTGACAATGTAGAGTCATGGTAGGTCTTCCCTAGTGATGAGAGCATCTGTGATTTCATACAAAATGAACCTTATAAGCCTAAGGAGATTATATCCATGGAAGATAACAAAATTTTGAAGGGATTGACTCCTCTAGAAAGTTCATTTTAATCGAGTGATGTAGGAAACAAATAAAAACATAAATAAGATGAGTCTAAAAGGAAAGTGGGTGAAACCATTTCCTTGAACATTGGGACACCCAATTCCCCAAAGAATGTCAAGATAGGTGCACAATGTTCTGATGAATAAAAATTGAAGTTCGTTGAGTTACTTCATGAATTTCAAGATGTTTTTGCTTGGTCTTATGAGGATATTCCTGGTTTTGATCCTATTCTTATACAACATGTCATTCCTATCAAGGAAGGCATAAAACCAGTTAGGCAAAAACAAAGACCCATTAACTCTGCACTGGAAGAAACTATTCGGAAGGAGTTGGAAAAACTCTTGAAAGCTGGGATAATTTTCCATGTTAAGTATTCTGAGTGGGTTTCCAATTTGGTTCCCATTCAGAAAAAAACTGGCCAAATCAGATTATGCATTGATTTTCATGCATTGAATAGAGCTACCATAAAAGACCATTTTCCTCTCCCTAATATAGAAATGATTTTGCAGCAAGTTGCAAGGTCACAGATGATGTCCTTACTTGATGGTTTTTCTGGTTACAATCAGATCAAGGTAAAAATGATAGATAAATATAAAACCAATTTTATTACATGTTGGGGCACTTTCTCTTATGAACGTATGCATTTTGGCTTATCTAATGAAGGTGCCACTTTCCAAAGAGATATGCAAATAGATTTTGACAATTTGATCGGAAAAATTATTCAGATTTATCTTGATGACTTAACTGTGTATTCAAAAAAACGATCAGATCATTTTGGTCATATTAGAAAGGTTCTCATGTGATGCAGGAAATTCGGCATTTATTTAAAACCTTCTAAGTCTATATTCAGTGTTACCAAGGACAAGCTCATTGGACACATTGTCTCTGATTCAGGAATAAGCATAGATCCTAAAAGGATTGTTGCTATCCTAAATCTTCCTGCTCCTACTTCCAAAAACGAGGTTCAAGCCTTTATGGGCATTATCAACTTTGTCTGTAGGTTTGTTCCTGACTTTGTTGTAATGGTCAAACCAAATCACATTCTTCTTAATCAATATCGCTCCTTTTCTTGGACGGATAATGTTGAAAATTCTTTCGTAAGGATCAAGAAGGAAATCAGTTACGCATTGGTTTTGGCGAAGCCAGATTTTGAGAAAGAATTTATTATATATATTAATGCCACAGAGGAAGCAGTTTATGTTATCCTCATGCAATGTGATGACCAAGTTAACGAGAAACAAGTAGCTTACATGAGTCAAATCTTGTCAAATAATGAATTTAAATATTCTTATATTGAAAAGCATGCTTTCTCTCTTGTTAAGGTTGTTGAAAAATTCTGTCACTTTATCTTAGCTAACCACGTGCTGGTAAAAGTCCCTTTACCTGCTATCAATTTTTTTTTCTCACAGACTTATCTTTCAGGAAATATTGCACATTGGCTTGCCAAGATCCAGGATCATGATTTAACTATCATGACTTCTAAAACCATTAAGGGACGTGACTTAGCCCTTCACTTAGTTCAACATGCATATCAAGTGAATAAATTGATGAACAAGATAGTTGAACATCCTTCATGTAGTTGAACATCCCTGGTACAAGGATCTGGTGTATTAATTCCAAATTCAAAGATGTCTAGATAACTTAGATACTCATCAAATGAGAAGGATCCATCTTGAATCTTCCAGATATGTCATTTTAGGAGACTTCTTGTTTAGGAGATATGTCAACGGTATGTTACTTCGTTGTGTGAATAATGAGGAAGCACAAAAATTATTACAAGAGACTCATGGATCTTCATATTTTGTTATTCATGTAGGAGGTCACTTTTCTGCTAAAACTATTGCTTTTAAAATTATCAGGAAAGGGTACTATTGCCCTTCAATTTTTCGTGATTCTTATAATTTTTCAAGATCTTGTGACAAGTGCCAGAAGTTCGCTGGGAAAGAACGTCTTTCTACCATGCCTTTACAACATGTCCTCCCTGACTTTCCTTTTTCAAAATGGGGTCTGGACTTGATTGATCCTATTAATCCTCCATCTTCAGCAGGGAAAGTTTTTATCTTGACAACCACAGACTATTTTATGAAATGGACTGAAGTTGTCCCACTTAAGCATTTGCAGGATGAGCAGGTGATTTCTTTCCTTGAGACTAATATTTTTTTCCAGATTTGGTCTTCCTTTGGAAAATATTACAGACAACGGTCCCGCTTTTATTTCTTCTAAGATGACTCAGTTTTTAGCTAAACTGGGGGTTAAACATTTCACCTCATCAGCTTATTATCCCCAAGGAAATGGGGCAAGCTGAGTCTACTAACAAGAATCTGGTTAGAATTATCAAGAGTCTCATTGAAGATAAGACTCGTTAATGGCACACTCTCCTCACTTATGCCCTTTGGGTAGATCGCACTACCACCAAGGTAAGCACTGGTTGCACTCCCTTGTAGCTTGTTTATGGTCAAGAAGCCATTCTTCCTACCGAGCTGGAACTTTCTTCTCTAAGGTTGATGCTACATGTTGAAGAATTAAATTCTTCCAATATCTCTCAAAGAATGAATGCACTCTTGGATTTAGAGGAACAAAGGACATTTTCCTTGGATAACATAATGAGAAGACAACAAACTGTTAAAAGATATTTCAATAAAAGTGCCAAAGCTGTCAAATTTAAAGTTAATGAGAAGGTATTGTTGTGGTATTCAGCTCATGATGATAGAGGAAGGCATTCAAAGTTCCAAAAGTTATGGGTGGGTCCTTTTAAGATTGCTTTTGTCCTGAGCGCAAATTCTTATATCCTAAAGGACTTGGACGAGCGATTGTTTTCCTATAGCACCAACGGTTCCCACTTAAAACACTATGTGGAACCAACTTGAAAGTTTAAATGTTGTATGGAATGTTTTATGTATTAAAGTTTTTTTTTATTGCTTTGATTTTACTTTGTTGTTATTTATTTCTGTTGTTTCATTTCTGTTGTTTTGACTTCTTTTCTTGTCAGAAATAAAATTATTGGATCAGTTTTGCCACAAAGACATTATTCTGCAAGTATTGTTAATCAATAACAATCAGGTCACACAACTATCATGATGTTTCCCCTTGAAGACATCATTGAAATTTTTATCTGCTTCAATTGTTGTTATATAAGATATTTGGTTTTTTATTCCTATTTTTGCTTTCATTTTCTTCCCTCCACTCCAAGATTCAAAAGAGCACACCAGAAAATTTTTCTCCTTGAATTCAAGAATGCTTTCACTATGATTAATCGAATGATTATGCATACAGGGATAAACCCCCTCATACATAACACTTTCCATGAGTTATTCCCAAAATCCCAAATAATTTTTTCCCTTAAACCACTCAATTCCCCCTGTTGCATAATCATTCTAATGTTTATTTCCTTAATCTAATGTTCACCTGGTCTGTGAAACCAGACAATATAAGTTCTTAATCTGTTAGAAACAAATTTCCTTATGGATTCGTCAGTTTGTTGACGCTTAAAATCGCAACGATGAATACTACTCGCAAATTATTGCTAAGCTCTATATTGATTTATAATATTAATGATTAACTAGTGGGTGGGACCCCTTTGTAGACTAGTGGTGATATGATGGATGTGTTACACTTATATGTTGTTTTTGTTGTTATAATGATGCCTACACAGTCTTATACAGTTGATGGTCACTCGCAATACATGGCAGTGCTATGGATATAAAAATTATTTCGTTACAGGTGTTATGTTGTGCATGATTTCATGCAAAATATGATATGGAAGCTTGAACAACAAAAAAAAGGAAAAAATATTATGAATGAGTCCTAAGGTTATATATGATTGATACAAATGAAGGTGATATACCTTGCTACTACTATGCACTTTGGTTAAAGGATTATATGTGATGTGAATACGTTAATGTTATAACATATGGTTGTTGTTAAAGTTTTGATATGATTCGGGGTGGCGCACTATGCAATGGATATAGCATTGAATGAGGAAATGGATATGTGTTTGAATTAATGGTTGATGTTATGGTTTATGGGATGGCTTGTATGTTGAATTGAATAGGGCTGGGGGAGGAAGCGACGTGCATTTATTGCATGTCACTTAAACAAACCTCGAAACTGTCACCCTAGCCATAGTTGCATTTGGTTTTTTTCGGCTCTAGTGGTTGTGGAAGCTCTGTGATTTCTGGTTTTGAAAGGAAAAACATAGTCCAACTCTTCCCTCAAAGTGATTTTTCCAGTTATGGATCCTTTACTTTCCATCCATGATGGTCCCTCTGTATTAAGAATCGATTTGTTGGCTTAGGATTGCATGAGGTCTGTGTTTTTCTTAAGTTTTGACTATGTATTAGTGTTGTGCATATGGTTTCTTCTGTGAATAATCTGCAGTGTTGGCATTTTAAAGGAAAATAATGGATTTTATTGCATGGATAGCATGTGCATTGGTTTTTTTTGGGTGTAAAACATGTCGGTCAACTTGGGGTTTTATTTTGGTTCTCTGTGGAAAATTATGCCAATGGTGTAACAAGCTCTGAGTTTTTATTGTGCGGGTTTTTACCACTAGTCTAGGTATTAGTTGTTGTCACTCCTTTCCTCTCGGTGCTCATTATGTTTTGTTCTTCTGAGTTGCAATGCAGACTGTTGAGAGTTGCATTGTTCTTGCTTCGTTTGGTCGAGCCTTGAGCTATCGTTTGTTATGGCATTTACTTCATTGTCACTGTTGCTAAGAAGCATTGCACAGTCGAGTCTTTGTATCGCCTAGAACTTTGAATGGAAGCATGTATATGTGTTTGGTAGCCATGGTTTGTTCTCGGGCATTATTTCCGTAGTATTTATAAGAATTCACCTCTCTCGTTATCCATTAGAGGTGGTTGACTATTATGTTTGGTTTCCCTCACTCTCAATATTTTGAGTTAGAAGTTATGTGTCAGTGATGAATTTTAAAAGTGCACGGGCTCTATATTTCTACAAAATATTACTCCTTGATTAATTCTCTGTGACAACTTGTTAAAAAAAAGGGGGGGCATAGCCTCTCTGTGTTTTAGAGGATTCTTCCTTGATTAAGCCAACTCTCGTTACCTCTCTGCAATAAAATTTTAAAAGACCACGAAATATTCACATCTTAGAGACTATCTCTTGTGGTCAAGATTTTGATCTTAACTCCATTACTGTGTTAAACCCTAGCACGATCATGGTCTCATCAAGGTTTAAAAGACACCTGTGTGTGCCTGGTTTGTTGAGCATGACTTGTTTTTTGGTCTATCGAGCACAAATTGGTTATGTTTTTTGTTGAGCACGACTTGGTTTTGTTGAGCTCGACTTGTTTCTGTTTCTCCTCTGGCACTTCTTGGCTCTGTCAATTGTTGGGTAATTATTTTAAAGGAAGTCTGTACATGTTCAATTTTCAAAAAAATCAAGCTCAGAGTTGCATGTTATTAGTGAAATGCTATTGTCTAATCAGGAATTGTCTTGATTATATTGATGAACGTATGTGTATGATTGAATCGGATCCCGATTAGGACTTTTAATGCAAATAAATTATGTCAACAATGTGAGAAAGTCGACAGTTGGAGGTTAACATTGGGTTTGTTCTTATTTGAGTTAAGAAATGAATAATTGGATGGTTGGAATCACTGTGCATATTTTTGTTTTAAAAGGGAAAATGTTTAGCATTGGATTGCAAAGGACTGTGGCTCAAATGGTTATGATTTTATTGTGGAATTGGCAATGATGTAATATGATGTTGCATAGTTATTGTATATGACACAAATATTGATATAATTGAATAATTTTGGGCAATTGAATTATTTTTTTAATGAAGTCACCAAGCATTATGTCTGTAAATAAGGGACAGTTAAATGATTTTGGTTTTAAAGTGGATGCTTATTGGATTGTGTTCTAAATAGAGTTATGGTTGTTGTTTGATTTAATTTATTTTTTATGAACAGTATCTATATTATTCCCTCTCATACAATCACTTTTTCATTCATTATACCCCCCTCACGATCCCAATTTCATTTTTACACGCCATGTTCTATAAAATAAATTAAACACTCTATATGGCAGTGGTGAAGATATGACACAGAAATAGGTGGTAGCTGATATATTTTGGTATTGATTGCACAGTTAGTTATTTAATGAATTGTTGAATAGTACTCATGTTTTTACTCCCTCTCATGCTACCACTTTTTAGCTCATTACCATTCCTCCAGATATCTCATGAACCCTATTTCACCCCCTGCTTATTTGGCAATTATTAAATAATTTATTATGGATTGAATTGCATGGGTCTTATGTCAATTTCTGAGCCAAACTTTGTTTCATATAAACAAAATGTCATGTATGGTCTGTTAAGGGCTAGTTGCTAATGAATTGTTGCATACAAGATGAGTTTCTTTAGCAAAGGCAATCATGGCAGAAACAATAGGAGAAGAGGTAACTAGAACAGAGGGCCTAGAAGGCCTAGATTCTCAATTCATTTTGATGCCAACCCTCAAGAATTGAACCAGATTTTTCAAGATGGGTTCTTCAATTGGATTGGGCAAGGGATAGTTCATCCTAGACCAGAGAAGCCCCCATTCCAGCCCCAAAATATCTATGGTATTCCTGTGCCTCCTCATCTATCCATGCAACCAGAAGTTCCTGAGAATGATGGATGGCAGAAGATTATTCATCCGACAGTCTCCCACCACTGTGGCTGACCCAACTTGTCATTGCCTCCTCTTCATCCACCTGTAAATCCTAATGCTCAAATTTCCCCTGTACATTCACATGTTCAGTTCTCTCATGCTAGAAAATGACTTAAAATCGAGGCTCCCCATGTGTAAGACAAAGAAAATTTGTTGATTCCCCCTCATCTCCTTCAAATGACTCATCAAAATCAATGTCCTCCCATATGCACCTGAGGGATGATTGTTCCCATGTTATTAGTGAGATTAAGCCTCAAGGTTTGAATCAACCTATGGTTGATTCTGGGAAGTCCAAAGGGGACAATAGTGACAGAAGAAGGATTGCCTCTCAAAGTGGAAAATATGGATTTTAATTGTGTTTATGATTGAGTTGTTGGAAACAATGGACAGTAGAAAGTTTTGGACAACAAACTATTTTTTGGATAATGTGGTTATTTACATATTTTGGATATAATTTGAATTATTTCTTATATTTAATATTCAAATTTTGGAAATATTTATGGGAGCTACAAGGAGGCATGTGTTTAAATGGTTGTCTAATTGTGTTTATTTTTGTAAAGAATAAAAAGGGAGTCACAAGGGGTCCCACCTACTTAGTTATTATTTAATAAAGACCCTTAACTATTATTATTATTATTACTTCCCCTAAACTAAAATTAGTTAAGTTTAATTAACTTAAATAAAGGAGGTAGTTGAACTACTTCAATTGATTTCGAATGCACAAAAGCTAAATGAGAAGGAAGAACAAGAGGAGAATAGAAGGAGAAAGCAATACTAAGGTTTGCTCATTTGTTTTCATGAGATAGTTCAGTTTTCATTCATTCTTCAATTCATTAAAGGCATAATTTTCTTTTTGACTGCAGGTTCTTATTGTAGACAGAAAGGTTCAAAGTTGAACCATATCATTCAGATGTTTGTTTCAGATGAGTTGATCTATATTTGATAGTTTGTGTATACTTGTTTGTTTATGGATTAAATTTTATAACTGATAAAGGATATTGTGCAGAATCAAGTTGGTAGTAGTCTGTGGCAAGTTGATCCAGATTTTAAAGTTCAGTTTTTACTTCTTGTCACAGTCCTTTTATATGGTTTTCATCAGGGATATCTAAATTTGACTTTGGTCCATGCCCTCACAGGGATTTTGTAAACATAAAGATACTTTTGATTTCTTCAAATGAAATAAAGTGATTGTTATTCTATCTCATTTGTGTGAATTTGTGACTTGGTTACTTTTTCTTTTGATCTCCACTTTTGTTTTCTGTAATTTATATATTTTCAGAAAATTATATAAAAAGTTCATATTTTGCAACAATATTTTCATTTTAAAAAATAAGCCTAAGCCATTGTAATTAATACTTGTGGATTGGGAAATATGTGTTTTGATGCTATAAAACATAGGGTGATATTCCCGACTATCTTGCCTTAGCCAGGCAGGATTCGAAAATGCTTGAGTAAGATAATTCATATATTTTCCTCAACAATGCCTAGAATGGATCTCTTGCTAAATGTTAGTCAAGGATATGCCAAATAATTTGTTTAGGCTTGGAATGCATGGAATGATTACTTTAATAAAAAATTTAGAGCATTCTAAATAGAATTGCATAGATAGAATTATCCCAAAATTATGTTAATGTATCGTGCAATAACATTGTTATAGAAATTAAGCCTTAAGGGTTAGCTCAAGCAGTCATGAGCCAAACGTGAGATCTCTCCCCCATTGATGATTTGGGGAGGTCACAGGTTCAACTCTCTTGATCCCCTTTGTATTAGGATCTATAATCAGGGATGATTGTTTGCCCCATTTATCATCCATGGATCATGGGGAAGTGCTTAGAGTGTTTTCCACGAGAATTTTCTTAGGAAAAAAACATTATCATAGCAATTCAAATGCTATGGGTGCAAATTATCCCAACTTTGTTATTGAATCCTATGTTTCAATTCATTTTTGCAATTTTTTTATGAGCTATGTATAATAGTTTTGATTGTTGTCTTTGCTTGGTTATGAAAACTAATTTAATTGGTAGAATAGAGCCATGATTGGCCATGATTAGAGCATGATATTAATGGGAAATATCATCAATTTTGGAGAATTAAAATGATATCCTATTGTTGATTATAGTGGTAGCATCAGATAGGTATTTCCGCACATGTCTATGTTTCTAGACATGTGGAAATCGTCTAAAGCCTTCTATCCTTGAATTTACCTTAATTAAAGGAATTATTAAAGTAAATTTATTTTATTAATTAATTAATTGATTTATTTAAGGAAATGCTAAAAGTAATTAGCATGTAAATATCAAGTGGGTGTGAGAAGTAATATCATCTTTCATTCACTTTGGGGATTAGAAATAGATTATAACTCACAATTATAAAAGAAAGGCTAGGGTTAAGGAGCAGACATGTGTGTTGAGGTAATCGACACAGAGAGGATTGGATCATGAAGAATTGTGATTTAAGGAGATCTTGGATGGGTGGAGACGGAATTCCATCTAGAGATCTAGTTCAAAGGGAGATAGAAAAAAACCATGTAGCAGAAGGATCAGTTGTCGCAGACAGTACAGGTGTTCTGGAACGGGTCACACAGATTGCATAGGTTTCAACCTTACAGTCGCAAATATCGCATAGGTATCGGTGTATTAGTCAATAAATTGTCGTACAGGATCATACAACAAGTTTTTCAACATCTCATCCAACTAGGTTTGTCTACAATTGTATTTCTCTTAGTGGGATATTATCCCTGTTATGGGAGCCATGATTTCATCACAATAAAATCATCCAAGTATTGGTTTTCCCTATGGGTTTTTTTCCAAGGGTATCTACCCAAAAAAAATTGTGTTTATGTGTGCATGATTTGGTTTCCAATTTTTACTTCCTTTGTATGTTTAAAGTTGAATATTTCAGCAGTGTATTTTTGTTTCGTGAGCTACTAATATGATTTGCAATAAGGAAATCATTATATAACAAGATACCTAGGTGCTAGAGTAAGTGAATTTAAACATGGAATTAGAGCACATGCTTTGAAGAGAAGCCAAATATCAGATCCATATCACATCCATAACCAACAGATTGAAATTGAAGGACAAATTTCATAAAAACAGTAGTACTGCAGTTGCATCGGTCGTCGAGGACAACATGTGTATTTTTTATACGTGTGCATAGACAATGTGGGTATTTGATTATAGGTTGCATAGTAACATCACATATACTAGTACACATGTTGCACAAAACTATGTGAGTATCATCTTTATATTCATGTCGTTTGCGCAAATAGTATGGGTAGAGGTCATACATGTCAGTACAAGGGCAGTTTCAGCAGCAGGTTATTTCTAGGAAATTTTATTAGGTATTAGGGATGGAAACAACACCATTAAGAGTTGAAGAAAGATTATATGGAGCATCCAACTTCCCATCTTGGAAAGTAAGAGTAAATTTGGCGTTTAAGGAGTGTGACCTTTTGGATTTAGTGGAAAACATAGTTACTCCACCAATAGATCGGATAGCTTTGGAAGCTCACAACAAGAAGGAGATCAAAGGACAGAGGTTCATCTTCGATTCAGTGAAGGATCATCTAATTCCTCACTCATCTAAGAAGAATACATCCAGAGAGATGTTTGATGCCTTGGTAAGTTTATTCAAGAGAAAGAACATGAATAGGAAGATGGTCTTAAGGAATAAACTAAGATCGGTGCAGATGTCTATATTTGACAATGTTACCAACTACCTCATGAGGATCACACAGGTATGTGATCATCTTGTAGCCATAGGGGAGAAAACGAAAGATGCATAGCTCGTAAATGTGGCATTAAATGGTCTTCCCAAGTCTTGGGAACCATTTGTCAAAGGATTTTATGCTCGGGAAAATCTCCAAGATTAAAATAGGATTTGGGATGATTACATATAGGAAGAGGCTCAAGAGGAGTCTAAGGGAAGAAAGAAGGGAAGTAGTGAGGAGAAATTGGCTCTTGTTAGTAAGATGAAGAAGGGAAAAGGAAAGAGTTCTAACAAGAAGGGTAACAATGATGAAGGATCATCACAACCAAGGAAGAAGAAGGACTTGAGTAAAATCAAATGCTTCTCATTTCATAACAATGGACATTATGGATCTTAGTGTCCAGAGAATAAGAAGGGTAAAGGAAAGATGCATAAAACAACATCAGCAGAGACACAGCTTGAGGAGTTTGCAGTGAAGTTAGAGAAGGATTACTCATTGGTTTCTTACCTTTCTATCAATACAACTATGAGAAGAGATTGGTTCTTAGACAATGGTGCATCTCGTCATATGATATAAGGATGAGAGCTATTTAACATCTTGACAGAAAGGGACTCATATGTTCATGTGTCGCTTGGTCAAGGTATGTAGTGAAGGGAGAGGGAACAATTATGTTTCAGTTTGAGTTAGGAGGTTCGTTGGATGTCTGGGATTTTCTTTACGTACCAAGTTTGAAGAATAATTTTCTTTCAGTCTCAGCTATGGAGGAAAAGGTTTTTTTCACTACTTTTCAAGGATGGCAAGTACTCATACATCTAGAGAAATCTAGATTAGACAATGCAATCATAGTTGGGGTTAGAGAGGGAACTTTATACATGTTTTAGGGAAATCCTATTCATGATTTTGTACATGACAGTGACAAACCATGTGAGTTATGGAACAGGAGCTTGGAACACCTACACTACATGGAATTTTTCATTCTGAGGGGGATTTTTATAGGTCTTCTAGAGTTCAATATTGAGTAGTAGGGAGTGTGCAAAGGGTGTGCACTTGGAAAGAATTCCAAGGTTGTTTTTCTTAGCAATGAGAGTAGGTACAAGGGGATCTTGGATCTTATCCATTCATATGTGAGTGGGCCATTCAAGATTTTAGAGCTCAAGTAGAGAACCAGAAAGGAAAGAATATCGATGTATTGAGGTCAAATAATAGGGGAGAGTACACCTCCAATGACTTCAAGGATTTCTACAAGGAGGAAGGGATCAAGAGGGAGCTAACATTCTCATGCAACCCTCAACAAAATGGGGTTGCAGAGAGAAAGAATCAGTCCATCATTGATTCTACCATGGTTATGATACATGACCAGGAGTTTCATTTGTTTCTTTGGGAAGATGCATGTAACATAGCGGTATATGTGCAAAACAAGATTCCTCATAGGATATTGAGGGACAAGACTCTTGAGGAGGAATTCTCAGGAGTGAAGACAAAGATAGGACATTTGAGGATCTTTGGTTGTCCAGTCTACATCCATGTGCCTATGGAGAAGAAGATGAAGTTGAATCCTTCAGTACAGAAGGGCATATTTATAGGGTACAGTGAGACCTCCAGGGATTACAGGATCTTCATTCCAATGCAGAGGAAGACACTAGTGAGAAAAGATGTTAATTTTGAGAAGAAATTGGCATCTAGGAGTTCTTAGGAGTCATCAACAGTGACATGGGACAAGGAGCAAGAAGATCCTAAGGATGAGTAGTAGTCAATAGTTCAGAATTCAAGTGGCGAGGAGGAGGTATCCCCTTCCATTCTTGTTAGGAGACCCAGGTGGCTATTACAAACATTGAAGGATATTGGTGAGGCTCTTAGGAGTGAATTCATAGAGCACAGGCCTCTAAGGAATTTTTTGAACTATATGGTGCTTATGAGTATCATCGTTGATATTGAGTCTTCCCGTTTTGAGGAAGCAGCAGACCAACAGGTATGGGGTGATTCCATGGTAGAGGATTAGACCTCTATTATGAGGAATGGGAAGTCAGTTGTGATTTCCAAGTGTCTCTACAAGATAAATCATGTGGTAGATAGTAGCATCAAGAAGTTCAAGGCGAGGTTTGTGGCGAGAGGGTTCTCCTAGAAAGAGGGAGTGGACTGTGAGGATACATTTTCTCCAGTCACCAGGTATGCTTCTAATCATGTTGTTATTTCTATTACTTTAGTTATGAGGTAGAGGATGCATCAGATAGATGTGAAAACAACTTTCCTCGACATGATCATTGAGGAGCAAGTATACATAGAGAAACCCCAGGGATTTGAGGTACATGAGAGGGAGTCTCATGTGTGTAGGCTTAAGAAATTCTTTTACAGAATCAAATAGGCACCCATGTCATGGTATTCCAATATTTATGGATACTTGCAAAGCATGGGCTTTACCAAGAGTGAGGCACATCCTAGCTTGTACTTCATACTTGTTGGAGAGGTTCCTCTCATCTTGGTTATGTACATAGATGTTTGATTTCTCACATGTGTAGAGGGGCTTATTGCAAGGTGCAAAGTGGATTTATCTAGTGAGTTTGAGATGAAGAACATTGGCTTGATGCATTATTTCTTGGGATAAGAGGTTTGGTAGGAATCAGGTGAGATCTTCCTTAGTCAAGGGAAGTATGCAATAGCGATCTTGAGGAGATTTAAGATGGAGGAATATAGACTGATGGCTACACCTATGGTTACCAATCTGAAGAAGGTTATCACTTCAGATTTAGAGTTGGTGGATGCCATGATATATAGGCAGCTAATAGGGCCCTTGATGTATTTGGTCAACACCAGGCCATATATTTGTTTTTTTGTTAACACTTTGATGCAGTTTGAGGTGGAGTTGAGGAAAATACATTGGGTAGCAGTGCAACATGTGCTCAATTAATTGAGAGGTATATTGGAGTATGGATTGAGCTATATTGGAAGAGATGGAGTATAGTTGCAGGGATACTCAAAATCAGATTGGGCAGGAAGTGCAGTAGACAGAAAGAACACCTCAGGGTGTTGCTTCAACTTGGGATCGGCAGTGGTTACTTGGTTCAACAAAAAGTAGAATTTTGTAGCACTTAGTTCAGTAGAGGTAGAGTATATGGCAGTGAGTATGGCTAGCTTTGAATCCATTTGTATTCAAAAATTACTTACAGTTTTATTTGATCAGGAGTTGGAGCCTACGGTGATATACTGTGATAATCAGAGTTGTATCAAACTCTAGGAGAATCTAGTATTTCATGACAGTTCCAAGCATATAGAGATCAAATATTATTTTATCCAGATAGAATTTGGAAGGGAGTACTGAAGTTTCAGTATATTTCCACATATGAGTGGTTTGCAGTATTATGACCAAACCCTTGGATAAAGGGAAGTTTGAGTTCTTTAGAGACAAACTTGGAGTGGTGAAAAATACCTTCCTCGCTAAGAGGGAGTATTGATGCTAGTGGTAGCATCAGGCATGTATTTTCACACAGTTCTATGTGTCTAGACATGTGAAAATCATCCAAAGCCTTATATCCTTAAATTTACTTTAATTAAAGGAATTATTAAAGTAAATTTTTTTTATTATTTATTTATTTATTTATTTATTTATTTGAGTTATTTAAGGAAATGATAAAAGTAATTAGCATGTAATCTTAGCATGTAAATCTCAAGTTGGTGTGAGAAGTAATCTCAACCATCAATCACTTTGGAGATTAGAAATATATTATTGCTCACGATTATAAAAGCAAGGCTAGGTTGAAGGAGAAGACACGTGTGTTGAGGGAATCAACATAGAGAGGATTGGATCACGAAGGATTGTGATTCAAAGAGATATTGGATAGGTGGAGAAGGAATTCCATATAGAGATCTAGGTTAAAGGGAGAGAGAAAAACAACAATACATTAGAATGAGAAATTGTCGTGGACAGTACAGGTGTTCTAGAACAGGTCGCACAAATTGTGTGGGTTCTAGCCTTACAGTTGCATAGATCGTGCATATCGCATGGGTATCTGTGTAACAGTCGCATAGTTGTCGTACAAGATCATACAATATGTTCTACAAAATATCAGCTAACCAGGTTTGTCTGCAGTTGTATTTCTCTTATCTATCCATTAACCATGTTACGGGAGCCCTAATTTTATCATAATAAAATCACCTAGTATTGGTTTCCCCTTCGGGTTTTTTTTCCAGGAGTATTTACCCAAACCTATTGGTGTTTATGTGTGCATGATTTGGTTTCGAGTTTTTACTTCCTCTACGTATTTAAAGTTTAATATTTCAATAATGTATTTTTATTTTGTGAGTTGCTAATTTGATTTGCAGTAAGGAAATCATTAGATAACAAGATACTGAGGTGCTAGAGTATGTGAATTTAAACATGGTATCAGAGCATGTTGATATAATCAACACCTACCAAAAAACAATTATGACTAGTGCCTAGTTTCGTGGATTTATTTTACTGCATCCAATTCATGGTTAAAAAACATTCTTAATAATTTTTGGATGACGACATTGAGCAGGAAAATTGATTTGTGAGAACAAACCAATGCTTAAATTTTGTCTCTCCTCTCTTGAATTGTATTGATGATGAACTAATCAATTTGTGGAATTTTTTCTTTCTTATTTTCCATCTTGTCTTGTTTCTTCACTGCTAAATTAAACGACAAAATGGGAAAAATATTTGGATAGGAAAATCGTTGCCCACAAATGTTAAAAAAATTTCTTGGTTGAGAGGAAAGGTAAAACCAAGCCCCAAGGGTTAGCTCAATCAATTGGTTTCATTGTTCTAGGACATTGTCGATAATATGGAAAGTTGTGTAGGTGTACACTCTTGCTCAGGATGTTTTTCCCTGATAATTAGCAACCGCATCTGGACCTTTGGTTGTTGGACCATCAGGATCTACATCATTGGTATTATCGTCCTAATCTTCTTTCCACCGGCATTTCCTTTGGAACATACCCTTCTTTTCGGACAAGCCTTTAGGGCATGCTAGGGAACCTCTGTTATTGCAATGATTTAATTTGTAGGTCAAGGTTGGTTTATAGATCAAGTAGTTGAATAGGATGGAAGGTTATAGGATTGGTTACACTCTTTCAATCAAATAATAAGCAACACTTCATTTAGTCAAGAGCATCCATAATAATAGATAAGACAAATTGACAATTAAATATAGAGGAAAAAAGGCAAAAAACACATAATACAAGCTAACAATTTTTTACTTTCATAAAGAAGATTTTCAAGTTTCTAAATGATATTTGAAACTTGAAACAAGTATTTAAATGTGAATCCTCAAAATAGGTAATCTGACAGGAAGAAATTAATTGAAAATTGAAGTTGAAATAAGGAGAAATCAATGTTTTGCATAAATTCCAATTGCATTCAAAGAAGATAGAAAAAAAAATAAATGAAATACACAGGTAAATAGTCTAGCCATCAAGATTTTTTATTTCTTGAGTATAAAATGTTTCATGCAATAAGCACTTTTACAATTTATAGATATATTCCTTTCCTTTCCAATTCCCAAAATCCAACCCTTTACCCTCTCTTTGCATTTTATTTTATAGGCAGAGAGTACAAACAAGTTTTGATACCAGTTCCCAAAACCTAGGTTTAGTTATGATTTTTCATTGATATGCCCCTATTAGATAGAAACTATAATTTATTCAAATTTAAGTAGATAACAAAACCCTAGATTCTAGGTCAAAATCCTTTGTTTCATGATCATATCTTTGACTCCTAAAATATTATTTGATATTCAAAAAAATATGATGCAAAATAACTATCTTAGAGAAAAATATGTGGAAGGATCAATTCCCCTCTCTCCAGCTTGATTAATTCGTGATCTTCAAACCTGTTAAAAAAATGAGTCTTCAAATTTCTTATTGTGCCTTAACGGTCTTCAAAATAGGGATGTTGCAAAAATAACTTATTTTCTGTAGTGCAAATCAAAGCTGATAAAACCTGCACTTTTAAAACATTCCCAACCTTTCTTCATCTTTGGATAGGAGTTTGATGTTTGAACTTTTCCTGAAACCATTTAGTCTTGAGCACTCTAGTATTCCAATGCAATGTCTAGTTCTTATTCATTAATTATATGTCCATGGCCCTATGAAAGGTAGTGCCTACATTCATCAAACCAAAATGCATCATGTGATACATGAAAGTGTCCCATGGAGTAGTGAAGGAATTCTTCTTTCTGTCTTATTCAAAAACTGCTATCTGATTATATATGGAATACCTATCAAGCATGGAAATCCTCTTAGCACCCACCACTTTTGTGGAATTTGATCCATCTTAGAGGGGGGGGTGAATGAGTGTGAGGATATTTTTCCCAAAACTTCCCTCTTTCACAAAACTCATTAGTTAGCATTCAACATTTACTCATTACTCATTGTTGTCATTTATAACTAGTTAGATGTGAACACATATCAACAAAATATATTATCAATATATCATCAATAAGTCATCACCACAAGGAACACAAAGAACACAAGATGTATGTACAATTTTCTTTTTCTTACGGACTACAATCCTTGGGGTTTTTCAGCAACAACTAAATAGAGTACAACTCTACAAGAGCATCGGCTCTATAATGCAAGACTCGGCTTACATCCTCAGCACCAAATGAGATGAGGCAACAATCCTCAATAGGTATCAATCTGCAACAGGTATGCGACCTATCAGTAGTGCATCTCGTGTGTGTACACGCCTTGGCTCACTATAGCCCGCGTATGTATGTGGCCAGGGTATACAACAGCTTGCATATACCTTATGAGCTATTAGGGTTTATCCTTCAAGATTAACTCAGATCCTCTGCAACCAATTTATCTTTCTCTTTTGTCTCCCACTGTCCAAACTGACCACCAGCCAGTCACAACACATCCAAGCTCTCTAATAGCTTACTCATGCTCCACAACCAATCAATATGAATTCTAACTCAATCATGTATACACAACTAGTATACTATAGCAATCATATCACAACTGAATCACAAGAGTATTGCACACTCCATAAACCAACATAAACCACATCACAATAGCCATACCAATAATGGCCTAAGCATTCACAACACAACAAGAAATACTATCCATCAAGACAATAATGTAACCATACCAGTGTCTCAGTGACAGATCTGAGCCCATAGAATGCATATCTGGAACCTGCTTCAGTCTTCAACAACTTGTCATCGGCTCAACCACAAATATCCATGATTTTATCCATTGTACACTCCCTGTATATAGACAACCCGTGTATTGTATGCACCTTGTACACAGACAGCTCGCATATACGCACCCTATACATAGACAACCCTCATATGCACCAAAAAATAGGGTTTTTCTGTAATTCTGAGAATTTCATCGTCAAGATATCAGACTTGTCAAAAATTCAATGCCTCCATGAGATCTTTCCGATCTCCTCTCTCTCAGAATAGATCTTCAATATTACTTAAGATATCCACACCAAAAATGATCTCACAAGAAGCTCTCACAAGAATCTCTCCATCAATACTCCAAAAGATATTCTCACAAGAAGCTCTCCATTGATCCACACAA
>JASDQU010100002.1:490286-527299 GCA_032191745.1 Picea mariana
CTGAAAAATTCAATATGAGCAGATTTTGAAACCTTCATTTCTTTGTTCCTTGCCTGCTCCTGCATGTCTATATCATACTCAACTTCGGAACAAAAATTTGACAGGTTTGAGTCATTTCCAACAACATCTTCTTCTTTATCATTCACCATCAAAGTATCTTCTTTAATATGCCACTGGCAATCCTCTTTGCTTGTTGCAGCTCTCTCAAGATCAAGACCATGTTCACTATCATCTATTTCATGATTACTGAAGAGGTAAGAAATACCAATTGGCTTCCATTATGAATCATGGAATAATTTACCAATGTCTTCTACACCTTGCAATGGATGCTCAAACTAGACTCTGTGAATGGCCTTCTCGTTTTGCAGAATTTGGCCATTGTTTTTTATCATAACCCTCCATACAATGATCATTTGCTTGAGCCTTACTTTTCCCGAGGCCAAAAATATTATTTTCTAGTTCCACGACGTGGGTGAACATCCTGTGTAGATTAGGAGCCCTTCTTTCCATGAGAAAAAAGGAGAAATCTGGCAGCAGGTTCATAGGGTTGAACTTTTACTGTCAAACTTTGATAAATCTTCATTTACTTATCTTCATGGAGTAGAACTCAATGAGATAATAGTGATGGCTCTTCTTCTCTCCCCATTTATCCAAGAAAATATGATAGAAATCTATCCAGGAGGTAATTGAATCAACTGCCAAATCTCTAAACCAACTCTTAACATCTCCCATCAAGGAATGACAAAATATCCTGATAAAAACATCATCATGCTCAATTTGTAAGTAATCAATGTAGTCTTGAAATGCTGTAATATGCTCTTCTGGTGTAAATGCGTCATCTCCATTGAACCTAGGAAGGTCTTTAAGATATTTGGCAGGCATGTCATGAAGGACTAATGAAAGTTTGAGTGCTTTATTTCTATTTACAATCCAAGAGTGAGGATCTTGAAACAATTGTTCCCAAGGTCCATTGCTCATTGGTAGAGGGTCTTCTCTATAGGTTTCCTCTTCTTTATGAACTCCAATAGATAATAACGAAAGGGACTTTTTGGTGAACAATAATGAATAAACCCAATCTATTCCAACAGTGCAAGAGGAGAACCAAAATTTACAACACAAAGAAGGTAAATATGATGCTGACCCTATCACTCTCCTGATGTATAAAATAAAGAAAATTTGAAAATTTATTTTCAAATTCACAGGGAACGCCAACAAAGGACTAAGCGACAAAACTAAAGTTTCTTGAAAAATATTCTTCATCTTGTACCTGACTGTATACGACATGCAATAGTCCTTTCTTTTATTTCATGAGTTGAGCCATCTTCCCAGTGGAGTCTTATACGAAATGGAGTTACTAGGTGAAATATTTCTTCTAATGATACTAAGAAAATAACCTTTGTCATTTCCCAGGTAAGAAACTTTACAACTTCACTCCTCAGTAATGTTGTCAAAATGGATGTTGTTTCTTGATACGTTCCTAGTTAAGGAATTGTGCAGACGCACCCTCATGCTTTGAAGACCTCTCCACTTTAGGCTTCAAGCTGGCTCTTGGGCTAGAGGGAACCCTCAAATATTCTCAAAGCTATATTCCCACTATCACTTCAGCCACAATAAATTTACCCTCTATGCCTTTAACGCCAAAATTAAATGATAATGGAAAATAGGGACAAGATGAAGGCAACCATATTCATATCTTGAGACTAGGGCCTTTTCATTGGGCACCTTTATCCCAAATAGATTCTAACCCTTTACACACTATAATCATTTACCCCTATAACTCATGACATGAAAATCACACCCTAAAACATTGTTTAAATTTTGTTGTGCAAAGGAATTGTCCTCTAAACAATCTATAGTGAATATAATGATGTTGGAAAGAAACAAAATTTCCAAATCAATGGCATCCATGATCAGGTTGTATGGAGGTGTAGGATTTATAGTGTTATTCCTATTCTACCACATCACAAAATAGTGAACACAATATAAATGAAAAACAATACCCTCGTATACCGATTAGAAAATTAAAACGAAGCGAGGACGAGATAAGATGATATATAGAGTGGGTCTGTAGTGATCTTTGAGTATAAAGATGAATGAATGACCTTCTCTTGGTTTTGAGAATAAATTATTCTCTACTAAACAAGGCCAACCATGTGAAGGTGAAAGCTCATATGGCCCCTCCCCCCCCCTCACATCGCTCTCAATTCCCCAATACCCAATATATAAAATAGACAACAAACAAAAGAAACATATTAATCATGCATAGAAACTACCAGAACAAAAATGAAATAAAACTTAAAAACATGTAATTAAAACACATAATTAAAAATGATTTAAAGAGAATAATAATTCATACAAATTAAAATATCTAGTTATGTACCTCATCGACCAACACAACATTTGTATCATCCTTCTTCTGTATCTTCTTCTTGATCATCCAACTCAATATCTGTATCAACATCTGGTTCAAAAACATTGTTGAAAGGATTGATGATATCATCATCATCATTATCATTGTCATTTTATAGCATATCTTCATCGATATCATCATCAAGAACTGGCACATTGTCTTCGTCTTCTTCATCTTCTTCGTCTTGTTCATCTGTCGGCCCATATTCTTCCTGCTCTAGCTCTAGTACATTATCTTCTTATTCAATATCATCTTCCTCATCTATAGTATACTTTACTGGCCTTTCTCTTGGATCATATCTAACAACAAATGACCAATCTCTCTTACCTAGAACCATTGAGTAAAAGACTTGTTCACATTGACTTGGAAAAACATAGCGGTCATTTGTTTTTTCAAACACCATTGTTTTAATCATCGGAAATCCATTGGCATGTTGAATAACGGTTCTTTCCTCATCATGTTCATGCATTTGTAACCTATACCATTTGACATCGAATAAAACTAATTTGAAGGAATTAAAGTCACACTCAATTATATCATTCAAAAACCCATAGTATCTATTTTCAGATTCTCAAGGATGTCTGTCACTCATAGAGGAAACATTAGTGACTTGGAATACTGCAGTTATCACACTATCTAAATTTTTTCTGGTTTCATCCAACTTTTTGATGCAAAATTTACGACCATTGCACCACATAGCCTTGTGGTGTTTCAACTGCAATATGTCAGACATGTAAAAGATGCATTGTCAATTAATAATAAACAAATTTATATAATTTGGAAAGTATAATATGAAGGAAACACACCTACACTCACATTAATATAATATAAAATAACTGAATAAAATGGGTGAATTTGCTTGCCTTTCCATCTTTCAAACAATATGCTAAATCTATTTCCCTCTGCGTAACATCGAAATCTCCATTACGACGAGCTTCTCTAACCAATTCAGATAGTTCTTTCCATGATAACCTACTGCCATGACGTTCTTTACATCTATCAATCCATACCTTCATCCAGTCCAGATTATTTGCAATGTATAAATGTAATGCATCCCAATCTTGAGCAACTGACCGATCACAAAATCACAATTCACTAATATTAAATATTAGTTATAACCATGGTAAATATTAATAATAAATGATGAAAGAATAAATATTAAATGAGTATAATCATATACACAACAAAACGAGAAATTTATATTTATTAAAAATATCCACATTTTAATTACCTCTCACTTTCTTCATTGTACCTTTCCCCAACAACTGCTCCCTTTCAAATTTTTTGATGGATTTCACATCCCAAATGCAATCCAATGCACGCATAGCTTGCACTGCTAATATAGGAAGATACTGACTAATATACACCATGGATTCATATACCATATATCCCTCCACCATAGGACCCTTAGGATGTGCTCTTTGTCTAACCAAAGCCTTCAATGATTTCAAGTGCCTCTTCACCATCCAAATTGACCTTGTGTGTACAGGTCCACACATTTCAATCTCCTCAACTTGGTGTATGAGGTAATGTTCTTGTGCATTGAAAAATGATGGACGTAGATACTTATGCATTTCACACATTAGCCGATGAATTTCTCTCTTCCAATACTTTATATCATCTTCATGGATTTGTTTCAATGACAACCATCTACAGATCATGATGCAAGAAAATAGCATGTTTCAACAAAACATATAAATACATATTACATTACAAGTAATACACATGTCATCAAGTACAACAAAAATTTGATTTTTTTTTTTTCGCATATATATTGCAGCTACTTACCTCATGTATTTTCCAAGATCATATATAACTTGTTTGACATTGTTGTCAAAGTCGTTTGGGAGAGATAGAGGTAGAACATACTGTAACAATAAAAACAAATCATTACTTGTTCAAAACTAGACAAAAAAATAAAAATATCAAAAAATGTACACGACCAATATATAAATATGGATACTAAATTGATTAATTACCTTAATGAAGGTATGCCAATCATGTGTTTTTACCCCACCAAATTCACCTTTCTTCGTTAAGATATTCTTTATGTTTGAACAAAAACCTGTGGGAAATTTAATTTTTTGAATGACCTCTTTTACACCAGTGCTTTGTTGCTCTGTTAATAACCATGGAAGGTTATTTTGGACTCCATCGTTATTTGATTAGATCACACTTTGCATTGCATGATTGGATTCCTGAATGTCATTACAAATTTTGACAATTTTTTCTTTATCCCTCCTGCCATCTATGATTCGCCATAATGTTTCTGTCACATTCTTTCCGATATGCATTGTATCAAATAAATGAACTATTTTTAGGTTCTTATAGTAAGGCAACCTCATGAATTGAGTGGGATAACATTTCATTCTTCATGGAAGCCCATTATTACTACCTTCATGACGACGACATTGATGAAGCATAAAAAAAATTAGAATACTATTTATCAAATGCGGTAAAATAAAATGAATAATTAAAATAAAATTTCAAAACATGATTCCATTTACGATACATAAACAAAATACGTACCTCGAGGATTAATTCTGTCATATGACAACTTCCATAGGCGAGGTGTCATTCTTTGTGGTTTTAGTCCAGTTTCTTGTTTCCCATTGAAAATATTTTTTTCAGTAGTACGATACTTATGTTTGTTAGAAAGGAAGTTTCTATACTCATCAAACACCTCCTTTCCTAAACTTTTTGACCGACAAGATTTCATCTTAGGACCACAAACTGGACATGCAAATTTACCCTTTGTTTGAAGACTTGCAACAGATGGATTAATGTCAATTATTAATATATATAGGGAATGATTATTTAAACAACATGCATGATATAATCAATTAATTATATACTATGAAAGCGTGCAATATGAATGTTACATACCACAAAAATGTGTTAGTCCTGGGGCATTATGAATTGTCCATAAAAGTATTCCACGACATTGAAATCTCTTCTGCCCAATTGGTTTACAAATGTCATACATAGTGATGCCCTCCCATAACTTTAGTAGCTCGTTGATAAGAGGCTCGACATACACATTCATATCTTTAACTTGGTACTTACCTAATTGTTTGAAATTACACGATATTACTACCATGGTATGTATATATACATAAATAAATAAATAAAAGATGTTATGCAAAAGAAGAGAAAAATGAAAAATTTAAATTCGAAAAACTAATGTAAATAAATACCTGGAATAATCATTGTCAACATTATGTGCTCCCTCTTTATTGACATCCAAGGATGAATGCTATTGTTGATAACAAAAATAGGCCACACTGAGTAAACATACCGAATCTCTCCAAATGGATTAACACCGTCAGTTGCCAATGAAAGCCTAACATTGCGAGGTTCATCTGTAAATTCTGGCCATTTTGCAACAATTTCCTTAAATGCATAGCCATCTGTAGGCATTCGAAGAACACCATATTCAATTTTATTTCATGCATGGTAATCCATAAACTGTGCTATGCTTTGACACCTGAACAGTCGCTGCAAACGTGGAATTATGGGAATATGTCGGAGAAACTTTCGAGGGACCATTTTTGTTACTTGATCGGTTCGATATTTATTGATACCACATACCAAACATTCTGTTTTCGAGGCATGTTGTCCATAATATATAATATGATCATCAGGACATGCATCTATACTTTGATACTCCATTCCAATGTCTTTCATAATGACATGCAAATCTCGATATGTGTGAGGTAAAATATTTGACGAGGGTAACAAAAATTCACCTAACAATCTAAAACATAAAAAATAAATAGTTAATGTAAAGAATAGGGATTGTAAATTAATATTGCATTTTTATTTTACACATTAATTAACACTAAAAAAAATGGGGAATAGTCAACCTTTATGTAGATGCGAAGTAACATATTACATACCTTAGGATCTGTGTCATACAAGTGTTAGACAAATGATTCGTAACTTTCAAATTCACCAACAATAATGTAGTGGAGAGAATATTTACTCTTGACCCTTTATAAAGTCATTTATTTGCCTTTTCAATCAAAGGTTCATCATAAATACCATCACTACTGTCCCCGTGATCCTCATCTGGATGACCGAATAAGTCTTGAATCATTTGATTTGTCTCATCAACTTGAACTATGTTATTATTTTCATCTACTTCCATGAAATCATTAACTTGATCTTCATTATTTGCTTCAAGTTCTTCATCTTGTACTACAACATCATTTTTGCTACTACTTGGTGCTTTCTGCATAAAGTTAGGGGGGCAAATCTAACTTTATAATTACAAACAATCATGAAAAATTAGTGCATGTATAAAACATTATAAAATTTGAGAATATAATAAATATTAAAACAGATAGTGAATGTATATACCATCGGACGATATTCATTTGATCCCCCGTCCATGTGCCCATATTTTCTACAATGTTTTGTAGCTGTTGCTATTAAAACTCTTTCGGGACATCTAATACAACAATTTTTGCAAGGGCAATAACATTTACTGGCACCCTCTTTAATTCTTTTCCCCGCTCTAATGTTTTCTGACATTCTTCCCCACAGACTTATACTAAAACAAATATCTATTTTTTGTTCGTCGAGAAGACCCGCAAACCCTTTTTGAAGCGTCGTTATTATAGCAAACTTGTCGCAACATCTGTCATATGCAACATATTTATAGATTTTGTAACGTCGCAATTCCGATGTAAAAAAGTCCTAAGTGACTGTTGGTATTTTGACTTGGTGAACATACTAAGGTGACCATTGGAGGGGAAAACCTAGTTTCCAAAACGTCGCAATTGCGACATATATCTTCACAAATGTGGCAAGAACAACATCTATGTCACAAACGTGGCAAGAGAGATGTTCCAGTGGAAAATGTGGCAAGAGAGAGTTGCAAAACATCGCAATTGAGACATCAATCTTCACAAATGTGGCAAGAATGACGTCTATGTCACAAACGTGGCAAGAGAGACGTTCCGGTGGAAAACGTGGCAAGACCAACGTTATCGGGCAACATGGAATTTTTTTATAAATTTCCTCTATTTTGTGACAATATGGACAATTTTGTCCATAACGCCGCAAATAAAACGTCGGAATTTTTACAATATGTACTAGTGTCTCCAGGAGATACTGGCTTGGAATGTCGGCTCCAATTTTCCAATTTCGACATTCGAGCTTGATGAAATCCATATAACATGAAATGTCTAAAGGAATACCTTTAAACCATTTTTCTCCACGCAGAGGGATCTCCGTCGCAGCTGACAAAGTTTCCTTCGTCACTTGGAAAGTGATTCCCGCAATTTTTGCACTGACCCCAGTAAAATTGAGGGTGAACTGCTCAACTATTTTCACATTATATCCTTGAATCCTTTCATAGAAACACATTCATCCGAGTTGTTCAGAAGATGCCCTGATTGCCATTCATTTATTAACTCCAAATCCTGAGGTTCAAACCTCACGGCCCTGCCACTTCTCACATTCTTTCTTTTGCTTTGGGATGTTTCCATGATGTTGGTATATATTAAATTCACGCGTGCAATAATGAATTGTAATAACCTCTCTGCACGGCTAGTAACAATGATGAACTTTGCAGAAACTGCAAGAAAAGGTAGCAACATGAATATTTGAAAGACAATAGGAAATTCAGAAGGAAGAAGGCTGACTGTGAGAAGAAACAACTCGTCCAAAAAGCTATTTTGCAGTGAGCTCCAAAACAATTTAAGAATGTCTGAAAACAATGGAGGAGATGCAACAAAATCATAATAGCATACTTACGTAATGACTAGAAGAAAATAACTTTTATGTAGCGAAGGGCTCCATAGCTTGCTGAAAAAACTACGGATGATGCACAAACTATGAAAGTGAAGGAGAGGCATCAAGGGTGATCAATATTTACGCTTGAGCAGATACAGAATGAAATCATGGAAAAGGACAGTAAATCCATGGTGATGAGAAGTTTGAAAGTAGGTTGAAGATTTGTGCAGAAAAATCGTGCAACGAGTACACTTTTGAAGTGTGCAAATTACAAATGATAGAAGTGCCATCATTGTTTACTTTTCTAACTTCATGATTAGGGAATGATGCTCATAATATCTTTCAACATGACCTTTAGTCCAACCACTTGACTCAATTTTGGTACATAATTTCCACCTTTTTGACATGACTCGAGACTTAGGGAAGTGGACCTTTACGATTTAAACGTGGTGAACCTTACACCCCTTTAACCAACTTATGGCCTGTTATAGAAAGATTTGC
The DNA here is from genome assembly GCA_032191745.1 of Picea mariana. Lineage (NCBI taxonomy): Eukaryota > Viridiplantae > Streptophyta > Pinopsida > Pinales > Pinaceae > Picea > Picea mariana. The sequence goes on from JASDQU010100002.1 coordinate 498,940, forward strand.
CTCACCCTATGCAATCTTGCACATAAGTCCCTTTTCCATTTCCCCATGCAGACTTATCATCCATGTTTGTAAAATCTAGAGCCAAAAATACATATTTTTCCACATGTACACATCTTGCCTACTATACAACATGCGTATACACAGGCTGCTCCACTACAACTCGCGTACATCGGGATTTGTGCCATAAAATGAAAATTAATGTCAGCTTTCCATGTCATGATAGGAGATCTATGATCCTTGGCCTTCCATATAGTGGAAATGTTTCGACTCGGCCCTTCAGTTCCATTTTGAAGGGTATAAATGGGCCAATTCCAAGCTATGGAAAGACGGAGAAAGAATTCAACTTTGAGAGCAAAGTTACTCTGGAGAAATTATTTACTTCATATCGAGTCTACATCCCTTTTTCCTTTAAGTCTAAACACAATGTTCATCCCCCAAGCTCTTCCCTTATTGATTGAGAACCTCATTGTTTCTCTCTTATGAGCTTGCCTTTGGTGGAGGATTAAAGTTGTGGAGGCCCAGCTGGAAGGAACTTAGTTTCTCGGTTCTGAACCGTGCCGACACGAAATTTTGTAACATTTTCACTTCTGCTGATCATATATTAATAGAAATACTCTTTTCCTATCCAACTGATATCTTGCAAATATTTGAATTATTATTCCATGGGAGAATTTTTCACGTTTATTAACAGATTATTCTATTGAATGTGCTAACATCATATAATATCACCATATGCTTGCTTTTCTTGGTTGCTGAGGACTAGTTGCAGGTATATTGCTTTGGGTCAAGTGCTCAATGATGGACTTCATAAAAAATCTGGACAAGGTAGACCTTTTATCTTGTTTTGCTAGCATATTTTGTCTTCATAGCATACTTGAGAAGAGATTTGATTTCTACAGTCATTTCCATCTGTTGTGGTTTACCCTAGCCATAGAGAGATTTTCCTCGTAACATAATTGGAGACCATACTGGGGATTGTATATTCTTTATTAGGGCTTGGAGTACTTTTCTCCTTAGATTTCTCTTGTTCCTTTTGCATTTCTTATCGTATCATTTCTTGAAAACCTCTATTCACTCCGGGTCTGAGTTTTCAGCCTTCTCCCTTTCCTGGCTTTGTTTTTTAAAACCTATACACACTTTTTTCCTTGACAATCACATACATATGCATGTTGTTCCTATACAAGCTGTGTACGTACGCTCTATTTGCCTAAACAATCACGTACATTAGCTTGTGGGATTTGATGTTTGTTGAGCCTTCTTGGGTCTCTGTAGTGCCTGTTAAGTGCTTGTGGGATGACAAGAAACCTATCTTTGGTTGAATTTTTGGGCGGAGTATTTCTCATCATCTTTTTATTTTTGATTGTCCTTGTGCATTGGGATGGGTGTTTTGCTGCTTGGTATCCTGCTTGAGTTATCTCTTTCTATACATAGTAGAGTTTACATATCAGTTTTCTTTTCAGTCCATGCATTCTCATTTTTATTATATTGAAAATACAAAAAAATAGGCATTTTTCATTACTTGGCATTTTGGTCTTTTGAGTCCTCGTCGTTATCTTAGTGCATGTAATGAACGATTGCGTTTTTTCTTCAGAATTGCAGAGTTGAAATCGAAATTTGCATTGGTTTTTAGAAGCATATCATTCATTGAAAGTTGAAGTTAGAACTTTGCATTATTTTCATATTCACTTTTCTTGCAAAGTCATAACATCATGAGTTTCACTACCATACCCTTTTGAGTAATCACAACCACTAAAATTAATGCTATAATTTAAAATTGATTAGTCACAATTTTATTTTCTAGGGTGCACAAACTAGCTTAGGATTTAGTGCCTTGGAATAGGATTTCATGAGTAAACTTCTCCAATGCAATCAAATCAACATATGTGTCTGAGAAAGGGAGTGGAGAAATACATTGTATAATTGGTAATATCAGGAGGCTCCGCTCACACCAGAGTTAATCACAAGATTGCACGAGGATGGTTGAATGGATATACCCCTGATACCTTCTTAGCGTCAGAGATATTTCTGGGGATCTATTCGTATCTGGGGATCTTGTTAGTGCCCTTACCTCCGTGAGAGGTGATGCTTTCAAGGTTTCAGGCTTTGCTACCCTACCCATATGGTGGATCTGAGTTACGATTTCTCGCCTATGCATCAGTTATACAATGGTTTATTAGTTTTTTGACTTAGGTGCCACATAGGTTACTTGCATGGGTTATTCTGCAGGTACCCTGGGTCAGATAAGGTTCGAACAACACACAACCTTTATTGAGGATTACCTCTCCGGGGGGATCTGACCGACTGGTTTTTAAGCCCATGATGGCCCTTATAACTGATTCTGTTACCTCCGATTTTTAACAGGGAGTCTTAGGTCCCTCTTTGGTGAGACATACCTTCTTTAGGGAGGGAGGACACTTTCAACCACTTTACCCCGTTTGTGTGCATATTGGCCATTTGAATTTTGGTGTGCTCTTTGATTACTAGTTGGCCTTAGGATTCTTTACTGAGTTTTCATTATCATGGACAGTGGAGTTCCTTTTTCTCCCTCATTTATCGCCATACACCCCATGATGCCTACTCATTTCATGGCGATGAATCTTTTCGTTTTTCATAATGGTATGCATAACTATGACACTTAGTCTGTGGCTTGGGTCCCTAGTCATTTTCCTATTGATATGCCTTCACCCTTAAAATCCTCTCCCTGGTCCACTCACATGAATCCTAGCATTGGATCTGAGGACACCATGGCCTCGATGCCTTCTTCTTCTATTAATATGGGTCATGTCCCTCAACTAACTCTCAGTACAGGAGGTTGGAACCTCCCCTCTTATAGATCTAGTCCTAGCTATTCTCTTTCAGGAGCCAGTACTTATATGTGTGCTTAGTGTACTTATTACACCCCATCCATGTATCCTTCATCTGCCACGTCGGTTCCTTCGAACGCTTTTCCCATGACAGGTCCTCATGTATCCCCGGGTATTTCTTACGGGGAGAATCGGTTTTATGGCTCAGACTACCCTATTTATGGAACACCTTCACAAGGGGAAAACATATATCCTCACTCAAATAGTCCTTATCATACTTCCATCTCTTCACAGACTTCAGTGATGATGCCCGTACACACCTCTTCAAATCAATTAGGCGAAGGATACTACCTTTCTGGAAAGAGACAAGGGGTAAACCAGGATCCTTCCTGGCCTGCAATGTTCCAAAGCCAGTCTTTCCCTAGACCTTGGTATCAAATGCCACAACTCACCGCTAGTCTAGTCACTGCTAGTCATACTAGAGCTCCATCACCAACCTCTTCCAGTTATGTTGGATATGTGTTGACAACCTTTGCAAGTCGTGTTGACAACTCACACCTAACAGCTGCCAATCATGCTGGGGGAACCACTCTAGTCGCCACGAGTCATAACAATGTCACATCTCTAACATCTATACAACCTGTAGGAGATGACTCTCTCACCTCTACCAGTCATGTTGAGAGCATGTCACCAGCCGTTGTGAATGATGTTGGGGGTATTGAGAAGCCTAGATGCCTCAGACATAATCCTAAATTCCTTTGTAGGAATTGTGAAGGAGATCATCTTACTCGTTTGTGTCCAGCTACTGTTGGGATACCAGAAGCGTGGGGCTCACCTAAGGGCCCTTCGGATTCTGAAGCATCTGTGGTTTCCCCACACCCCATCTCTCCTTTGATTGACACAGAAGTCATGCCACTGCAATCCTCTCTGGACCATACCCCCATTATCGAGGGTGATGTTTCCTCTATCCCTGTTATCGTGCATCCTCTTCAACCTAGAATCGAAGAAATGGACGTACCAGTGTAGTCTCTGGTCAATCCTACTACCATTGTGGAGGGCGATGCATCCTTCAACCATGTCATCAACATTTCTGACCCTGCACCTTCTAAGCAAGAGAGATTTTTTCTCTCCTTGAGTATTCTCCCTCCAAGTCCCGAGAACGTTCCCATCGATTGGAATGGCCTTGTGGGGTATCCAATGCCCCCTCCTATGTCTTTTCCTGTAAGAGACATTGTCCGATATATCACAGAGAYGATATCTTCCGCTAGTGCTTCATCCTCCTTGACTTGGAGAGATTTGGGTTTTCCCAAGCTTATCTCAGCTATTTGTAAGATACTGAAATTCCACAGAAGTTTGGCATGGCAGCCTTGGCCTCCCYCGTGACTTGCTGCCTAGAATCTCCCAAACAAGTTCGAGTTAAGCTCTTTTCCAACACATTCAAAAAATGAAAAGATTGCCAAGCGATTTGTCCTTTTCACACTCGTTAAATTGGACTTGAAAGGTCGTGAGTCTTATTTAAGCTCTTTTCCGACTCATTCTAAAAAAATGAAAATATTTCCGAGTGGAATTGTCTCTTTCACACTCGTAAATTGGATTTGAAAGGACATCTATTTGGCACAAGTTTATCTCTTTTTCACACCAAGTTTACTAAAAGTCATAAAAAAGGACATTTTTTGGTGTTAAGTTGTGATTGCATCTCATGCCCTCGTTTGCAGTATTGATCCAATATCCGGTTCTCGCTTTGCATTATAAACCATTTTCCTCAGAAGTTTTGCATCCTCAACCAAGAAGAGCCTTATTTTTAGCTTTGACAATTTGACACCCTATACCTAGGAGGGAACATTCCCCCGAGTGTCCATCTTCCGCATGCATCTCCTTGCATTGAGCATAGGTATGCTCCACTGCTGGAACTAGTTTGTTTTACTTACGACACTCGTTTCCTCCTCTGTATCAAAGCATTCATTTGTCTATGGAAAAACAAAAAAAAAAGATGGGAGGGAAGGGAGTATTATCTTGTATTGGCAGCAATCGTGTCACCTTTGAGCAAAACAAAAAATTATTGAGTCCATTTGTCATCATAATTTTGGGATTAGCATGGCCTTAGGAAGATGAGCTCGTTACAGAGTCTTATCTAATGACTGGTTACTCTTCTAGTCCCTATAGAGAGTTTCATTGATGCCTCCTGCATCTCATGGTTTCATCATTGAGTCTATGTTGCTAGAGTCTTCCATATGTCTCATATTCTTGTTCAAAGGAAGTCTATCAACCCATGTTGACCCCTTCTTAGAAATATTGACTTTGCATGTCGGCCATACTCTCAATTTTGTCTCATAATCATACAATACTATAGTCCTATCATGCACCCTGGCCCTACTTTCATCATTGGTAGGTAACCTTGAACCCATCAGTTGACACTTCATCGTTGGTCTTTGACTGGGCAGTTTCCCTTGTGTTCTACGACATGACATCTATTCACACATTGGGATTCATGCAATGTCTTGGATTCCATTAGCCTTATTGGTGGTTTCCTTGCCTTTGTCAACAATTTTCATCATTGGATGCTATTTAGAGGGTCTTTTTCGTGTACCGCTTACACTTGGCACACGTGAAATACACATAGGTTCATTGTTTCGTGAACATGTTCTTCGTCTGATTTACACCAAATCATGAAGCTCCTTCTTTGTACCTCATGCTGACTTATGAGAGATTCCTTAATGCTCTCCTTTTAGCGGGTCTTCTTCCATTGACTTCAACTCATTTATTTTGGAAATGAGACCTAGAGTCTTATGAGTACCTTGAGGCTTGCAGTTAATAGTGGAAGGCTCTCTCGCCTTCGACAGTTGGGAATACATCAATGTCTCCTGATCAATGGATTCTTCGGGTGTTCGACACCGACTCCTTTATTTCACACTTGTAAGAATGTACTCGGTGCCTTGATACCTACTTTCATTATCGGTAGGTTGTCTCATGTTTGTTAATGGTATACCTCAATGACCGGTAATCAAATGATGTCTCATTGTGTTCAACCTCAAATCCTTTATTCACATGATGTAGAGTTGCACCCTTGGCGGATTGTGTAGAAGACTTGAAGACATCACTATGTGGCCACAAATTTCCTGAGCTGTTGCTTCCTTTTCATTGGACAAGTACCTATATGACTTCAATGATCATGGAAGATCAGATTGTACTCCATTGTATACATATATCTTCAGATTGGTTTTGAGACTGGTTCTACTGGGCCTTGCTCGTGACTATGACAACTACTGGCATGTAACCAAATTTGTATTTTCCTATTCACGACCACAGACAATTGTTTGGTATATTTTCACATGGATCAGCAATGTAATTCTATTGGAAGCCATGTATGCAAAGTCAGTGAAGAATGTAATATGCAACTAGTTCATCCAACTGGTTCCCCAGCACTCCACTTCTGGGTTGTTTATAATGTATTTCGGCCATCACAAATACTCCTCTGACCTCACACATTAGTGGGCATCTGTTATAGAAATATTTTCATCACCCTATGCAATCTTGCACATAAGGCCTTTTTCCATTTCCCTATGCAGACTTATCATCTATGTTTGTAAAATCCAGAGCCAAAAATACATATTTTTCCACATGTACGCATATTTCCTACTATACAACATGCGTATACACAGGCTGCTCCACGACAACTCGCGTACATCAGGATTTGTGCCAGAAAATGAAAATTAGTGTCAGGTTTCCATGTCACGACAAGATATCTATGATCCTTGGCCTTCCATATATTGGAAACGTTTTGACTTGGCCCTTCAGTTCCGTTTTGAAGGCTATAAATGGGCCAATTCCGAGATATCGAAAGAAGGAGAAATAATTCAACTTTGAGAGCAAAGTTACTCTAGAGAAATTATTTACTTCATATTGAGTCTGCATCCCTTTGTCCTTTAAGTCTGAACACAATGTTCAACCGCCAAGCTCTTCCCTTATTGATTGAGAACCTCATTGTTTCTCTCTTATGAGATTGCCTTTGGTGGAGGTTTGAAGTGGTATTGGAGGCCTATCTGGAAGAAACTTAGTTTCTCGGTTCTTAACTGTGCTGACACGGAAGTCTGTAACATTTTCACTTCTGCTGATCATATATTAATAGAAATACTCTTTTCCTATCCAATTGATATCTTTCAAATATTTGAATTATTCCATGGGCATATTTGTCATGTTTATTAATGGATTATTCCATTGAATGTGATAACATCATATAATATCACCATATGCTTTCTTTGCTTGGTTTTTTAGGACTAGTTGTAGGTATATTTCTTTGGGTCAAGTGCTCAATGGTGGACTTCATCGAACATCTGAACGAGGTAGACCTTTTATCTTGTCTTGCTAGCATATTTTGTCTTCATAGCATACTTGAGAAGAGAGTTTATTTCTGTAGTCATTTCCATCTGTTGTGGTTTACCCTAGCCATAGAGATATTTTCCTCATAACATGGCTAGACCCATTACTTGATAATTTTGAACCACTCTTTATTTGGTCACTGAATTTATAACCTTTGACGCACTGACTATGACTCATCTAGGACTGACTCTAACTACAAAAATCATGGTGCCAACAATTGGCTCCAATGGGGATGATATCCTCCTAGTGAGGTAGCAAAGAACAACAGAACAAGTGCCTCACCATTGGGTTTTATTTGACTCAAAGACTCTAAAATGACAAAACAAACTTGTTTCAAGAACCTCTTGACACAACTATGAATAAATTCAGCATAAACTTAGGGCCTTCACTCCGAGCTTCAATTTTCTACTGATTGCTGATTCGAAATGATTTATCTGAAAATAAAAATGTTTAATTTACAATGACATGAAGAGACTGAAATTTTTTTCTAAACAATATAATGTTTGAGAAACCTCCCATTCACAGGTCCCCCACCAATAAGACCTCCATTAAGATCTTACAGCAAATAGGCATTGTTCCCATGGTATGCAACAATCTTGAATGGTCCCAACCAACGATGATAAAAATTCCCATGCCTTCCTCTGTCTTCATTTATTGCAGCCCACTTTAGTACCAAATCATTCACCTTGAAATCATCTTCTGTGGTGTGTCTGTCAAAAATTATTTTCATTTTATCTTGGTGCAACTGTGATTTATTGAAGACTTGTTCTCTCATTTGCTGCGCATGGACCAATTGGTTTTTTATCCTTAGAGCATAATTTGGTTCAACTTCTTTCTCTTGCAGTAGTCTCCTCACTAGAGGTCCCGATGAGGTAGGAAAAAGTGCCTCTGTACCATATACAATATGAAAATGTGATGTGGAAATAGAAATTTTAGTGGTGATTCTGTCAGCCCATAGCGCATAGATGAGATTTTTGTGCCAATCTTTCTTGTTTTCCCGTAGAATCTTCTTAATAATCTTGGTCAAGCTTTTGTTAGACGATTCAACCAACCCATTGTCCCATGGGTAATAAGTTGTGGAATGTCCTAGAGTTATATTATAGTCACCGAAAAATTTCTCCATTTTCTTATATTTGAATGCCGCTGCATTGTCAATAATGATCTTGATTGGACAACCAAATCTAGACAAAATATTACTCTCTAAAAATTGAATGATGATAGTATCAGTAACTTTCCTTGTGGGGACTGCTTCAAGGTGAAGTAGTCTGTGGTTGTCAGTATCCACCTATGTTGAGATGAGGATGGTGGATGAATTTATCCTATAAATCAAGGCCCCATTGCATGAATGGTGATTCAACAGAGATAGGATTTAAAGGTAGGGGGTACAACTTTCTTTTTCCATCAAAGATTCGACATTCATGGAAGTTGAAAGATTCCTTGTATACATCAAAAAAAATACTAGGCCAATAGAAACCTGCCCTCAGTATTTTGTGTGAAGTGGTCTTGCAATAATGATGTCCCCCACAATCACCTTTGTGAAACTCTTTAATAGTCTTTTTCATTTCTTCCTCCAACAAACAATTTAGTAATATCCCTCCTGGATCTGTCCAATATAGAGAATTGTCTAGAATGAAAAAAATTGTTGCTTTCAACTTAAAAAAATTGGCTTTGGTTTTCCTCAATTCGAGAGGAGCTTGTAATTTTCTTAATACGTAAATAACATCAGCATACCAAGCATAATCAAGGAACTTCTGGGATATTTGTGGGGCTGCTTCTTCTTCTAAATTTTCTGACAAATCAACAATAAAATTGATTCCCAATGTTGCAATCGTCTATATCCTCATCGTTTGCAGTGATTTTAGGATTTCTGGTTACATCATTGTTGTCAAAAATATTTTCCAATTGGACCAAGCCTTTGGGAATAATGTTATTTTTCAGCTGCACTATATCTCTTCCAACAATCTGATTCTAAAAAAGGTCATTATTGTTGAACACAGTTGTGTCTTCATCCACTTCACAACAACACTCGTCATAAATATTTAAATTATCAAATCCGTCACTCATCTGAATGAATCTTTCTACATGTTTGTCGTATTCAAGTACTTTCCTATATTTAATGTTATCAGGTACTACTGGCCTATGTTTGACTTCAATTTCATACTTTTTTATTAGGAAAAATTGGAATTTTGAAAATCGAAGATGAAGTAGCCATAACATCTGCAATTTGATTTTTCCCCCTAGGAATCACTGACAAATTGTTTTCTGAAAACTCTTCAAGAAGATCAAACACTAAATTCCTATATTCTCTCAATCTAGGATGCTTGGACTGATATATACCCTTTACCTGGTTGATGACAAGCTCAGAATCCCCATGTACAACTATCCTTCTAGCATCTAATTCTTTTAAAGTCTTCAATCCCAAAATCAGTGCCTCATATTCAACCATATTATTGGTACAATAGAAAGTGATCTTGTAAGAAAAATTTTTCGTACCCATCTTGGGAGGGTTAATCCACATACCAGCTCCAACTCCTTCCCTTCTAGTAGCTCCATCAAAAATCATATTCCACATTTCATCCTCTGCACTATTTTGTTGATCTATAATTTCCTCTATTCGATGCTCAGTTTTGTCTTTGATAGCCATGACGGTTGTTGGCTCCCCCTCTTCAAAACTCAAGTTATTATAGAAAATAGAGGAACCAACTTCAATATCAATAGAGTAAATAGGATGATTATTTGGTTGATTTTTTCTACTCACCATGTACTTGAGAAACACTTCTTTGTACAACCTCCTTTCTTGGCCAAAAACATGGATAGTAGCATATGACATGTCCATTTGCAAAGTTCCTTTCAACTTTGTAGCCCAAGATCTAGATAACAACATGCCAAATTTCAGAGGGATGTTGGTAGCCACCACATCCATGATCATATTTTTCAATGGGATTTGAGACAATGATACAACAAGATCTTTGATTAAACCTAAGAATTTTACCTTCTGTGAGTCAAAAGAGAAAAGATCCTTATAAGGTCTTGTAATGTCTAGGCCCAACTCATCCATGACCACCTTGGGCATCAGATTATGTGATTCTCTTGAATCTAACATGGCATTATGTAAGGTCCTGTCATGAATTTTAAGGCTAACATAGAAAGGATCAACATCATCAACATCACCACTCTCTTCCACATGCGAGCCAAACAAGATAGCAGGGTGATCATCTTGTATGTTCAAGGTGTCAGGGGATCCTTCCATTTTTGACATTTTAATTTTCTGATTTATATATTCTCCATTCTTGATCAATTCATTAAACATAACAAATTTTTTTATTTTAGCCATTTCGCTTTCAAAATTAAAACGAGATAAGTTTTTTCTACCTCTTTGATGACTGTTTCCTTTCTTGCCTTTGGTATTTTATTTGGGGGTTCCTTTTTTGATTTTCCTTTCTCCATTACATCCTTTACTGAATTATCTTTCTTCGGTTGTCTTGAAGAATGCATATTTATCTGAAGTTCCCTTGTAGGATTCACCTTTGTAAGATTTAAAGGCACCTTTTTAATTCTAAGGTTATACTGGTTCTGAAGCTGCATAATAGCATTGTGGTATCCATTCCTAAACTCTTCTGTTTATGATGACAACATATCATTATTTTCCTTCATAAACTTATCATTTGCATCCATAAATTAATCATGTTCTCCTTTGGTTAAGAACATGTTTGTTTTTGTATCGCCACAACAATGCATATGGTGTTCAGTTATTTGATCGAAATATTTGTTTGCATAGGTTTTTTGGAAAAGAGGTTTTATTTGTTGATCACCTTGATCCCTCTGGTCTCTTTGACTGATCTGTGGAACTGTGGCTCTTCTAAAATTTTGATTTCTGGGCTGAAAATCAGTTTGATCCATGGTGGTAGGCTTATTTTCCACGGACATCCTTTCCATGAGTCTTTCCATAGTCGTCATGATCAAATCAAATTTCTCGTCTGATGATTGAGACATAGAGGGTTGTGCTTCCCCTTGGACCATCTTCACACTTCTGTAAAGATTATGTTTGATCTTCCCTGATGCCATCAAATTTACCTCTACTTCATTTGCATCACTCATCATATCATCTAATGTATTGGATCTTCTTTCTCTTAACAACAAGGAAAAGTCACTGTCAAAAGAATTAGCATATCGAAGTTGGGAAGCTCTGGGAGGAGGTTTGAATTCTGTGGGAATTGAATTATAAACTTTCATAAATTTGGTTGAGAACTCTTGTACTATTTAATTTGGCGATCTTTTTATATTATTGTACAGAGTTAGTAACTGAAGAGGATTCTTTTTATCACCCCAACTGGAAATAAAAAGTGTTTCAAAAGATGCAAAATTAGGGATACTCGCTGCTGGAAGAGATTTGAATCATTTTCTGACCTCACCTAAGAGACTTTGTGCAAACAATCTCGTTTTTTCATCCTCATAATCTACCTCTTCTAGGTCGGCAAAGTCATTAAACAAATCTAAGTGTTTTTGAGCTGAAACATTCCCTTAAACATCATATAATTTAATTCTTTGATTATAATTCTGAGGTAAATCATGTAATTGGGTAGGTAAGGCAAGATGAGCGAATCTGGTGGCCATGAATCTAGGAGGAGTTTGAACTGGTTGAATAGTCTGAGTGGAAATTACAATAGCTTGAGGGGGGTTGGTTGGTATCAAAGACTAAAATTTTTTCTCATCGAAGGTGATTTCATTCAAATAAGATTCTGATCTGGATCTGAATAGGGTTTGTTCAAATAATAAATCAAAGTCAAGGTCATCAATTCTTTTTGCCTCGTCTTTAGGTAAAGATAGGTTCCTGTCCAGGTAATATAATGAGTCCGTTATCTTTTCCTTTCTTTTGTGTATAATTTTTTTAGGATCAGACACAGATGCTACAGGCTCTGGATCAGGGTTTGCTCTAGTGTAAACTTTCTTAGGAGCCAAGATTTCTGATTCAAACTACTTTACACTATTGATATTATTCAACGAAGTTGCCAGGGTAAAATACATTTCAGCTAATATAAGTATCTGATTCACTGTTACCCTTAGGAATCAAATCTACAAATTTAGTCATTTTTTCCGAGGGAAAGTTTTCAATTCTGTCCATGACAACAACGCCAAAATGTTAGCACTCGGTAAATTGTTGGGCTGAAGAAAAAGATCTACCAAGGTAACCTACAAACCAACTTTAAGACTAGAAACTAGCCTTCCCAATCTAGAGAGGGCTCTTTCTGAGACCTAGTCTTTGATAGATAATAACTTTGGACTAATGACTAGATTTAGATGCTTGAGAAATATTTTTCTATTTTCGTTGCCAAGAAGGTATAGTACTTTTTGGGCTATGGAATCAACCCCTTGAAAAAAAGAGAAATCAATGTCTGGTAGGGGAATTTGAGAGGACAAAGGCTAAATAGATAATGGTCTTTTAGTTTCAATATCATTGTGTATGGATAAAGAAAGGAGAAACATAAAGAAATTCAAAGCACCATTAGAGATGATTTCCAACCTAACTTAGAAGAAAACAAAGAGTTTAAATGGTTGAGTCTAAAGCACCACGAGATGAATTTTAAACCCTTTAAATATTTCCAATTTAAACAAATGAAACATACATGAATTTGTAGGAAACACGAAGTACATACAAAGATAGGATTACAATACATCAAACCACCACCACTAGAATCTTTTCATCGAAAGCTTCAGGACCTCTACATTTATATTTCCATCAGATTCAGAAAATTACATTCAAGAGTTCCCTATCTAAACTTTTTTTCCAACTTGGCTTACATAAAAAAGATCCAATATATAGAAAACTAACACCCTCCTGGTCTTCTAGGTTCGAATTACTCCCCCTAGAATCCTAGATTCAATTATTCTCCCCCTGAACAACCTCTTCAACAAAATTTTACTAAAAGTAGACACCCGACTATGCCCTATCATAACATAACCGACATATTTGTTTCAATCATTTGGTCATGAGTAAGATTCAACCATATAGTTGTGATAAATAAATGCTTTCTTCTAAAGGGTTCCCAACTAATCATGCACACTGCTAGAAACTCTGTCACCTTTTTATAGCAGACTCTGGTTGCTGATGTGTGATTACTGGCTATAGCATGCACGTGGTGCATTTGTGTAGTAGGTGTCCATTTGTGGTCTCTCACACAACTCCAAGTGGCAACAATGGTTGGGTACCATGCATCTCCTTCAAAACTTGCACGCGTTTCATTAAAACCTTCCTTTCTCATCAGGTAAGCTTACAACATTTGCACATTGAATATTCACTGCGCAAGTGTTGTGTCTGACTTCTTGTTAATGTAAGAAAGGAGTCTATGTATGGAGAAATATTCCATGCCATGACCCAAAAATACCAAAATGGAGCTCCCTTACTCATGCTTCCACAACTCTAGTTAGGGGATTTAGCTCGTTCTTATCTTCTACCTCCAACTTCGCCTGTAACCTTAAATCTTTGACTGTTTTTCTTAAAGATAAGTTTTGTTTGTTCAAAATCTTCATCTGTCTCAACAAAACCACATTTCTTTTAATTTTTGATTGAGCACCAGAGAGAGATTTACATGCATTATGGACAGTTGGTCTGCAATCTTGGAAATTCTCCATGATTTTTTCCTCTGACATCCTAGTTTCCTCCCTAAGCTCAATGATTACATCTTGGGCCTCTCTTAGATTTTTTTTAAGAAAATTTACATTGTTTTCTCTTGTTGTGGGAGAGGTAGAGGACTACTGACCTGTTGGGCTCTATGAAGCTGGTGTTTCAATAATCTTTTCTGCCAGCTACCTTCTCAACTCTTTGTTTTCTTGATAAAATTGGGCTATAACTTGTTGTGCTTGATTTAGTTGTTGCTTCATTTTCTGAGTATTTTTATTTTCCTCACCTAAATCCACTTGTCTTTCATCAATTTCCTTGTTCATACCTTCAGCAAGCTTTAGCTGAACTGTGTGTATGGAAAATTTCTTGGCAGAGGACTTGGTGCTTGGTTTACTGGTAGCTTGGATCTCCTTAGTTTTATCAGTCAATATTAACCTAATTTTCTTCTGGGATGTTGGCTAAATGAATGATGAGTCTTCTATTTTTTTCCCTTTTCTTTTTTCAGTAACATCTTCCTTTATCGCCTTTGAATTGCGAAGTGTTGATTCCTCTGCAGATAGAGGAATGTCTCTAGGAATGTTAAATGTCTCAATTCTTCAACCACTAACATCTTAATTAATGAAAAATGGAATAAGTTTTTCCCTAGCTGATAAGCCTTGTCCTGGACACTATCTGCCATCTTTCCTAGGCTTGGACATAAGAAGAAAGGTAAGTTTAATTTTTCGCTGTGAAGTGTGTTATCACTGAAATTTCATCCACAACATCACATGCAAATGGTTACAGGAATGCCACATCTCAAAACACCTATTAGTTCACCTGTAACACCAAAAAATCATTTCCAAGGGGCAAAAACTATTCAACTGGTCAAAAAATTGACATGCGCTGAAACACTAAAGGAAGTGCGTGCACAGTGGGCAAGCCAAATAAGCTCATAGAGCACACAATTCGCCATATGCACGATTGTGTACGAGAAAAGCCACACACTCTTGTGAACGACGCATTTATGGTTCTTATAGGCCCCTCACCCACTTCTGGACTAGCTCCCAACTTGATTTGACCCTCAAATCAGAGTTGAATCTGAATGGGGGGTTCGTCAAAGACATTAGGGTGCCCTAAAGGGCCCCTTGTCCACACTAAGAACCAGTTGAATATTGCCTCAATGACATGCTATAAATGGAGGCCATGGGTGCACTAAGAATTTAAGAATCTCATAGTATTGTTATGTTGCCTCGATCCTCCCTCAAGAAACCTCTTTTCTTCTTGGATCATTCTAACAACATCTCAATAAGCTATTCCACTCACCTCTTAAGGGAATAGGCTTGGATTTCTTCACCATTTGCTTTCTAGTTTATCATTGTAAGAAGAGCTCTCAAATAGGGGACTCAAGAGCCCTCCCAAGGAGGTAGAAGGGATCCATAAGTCCTCCTTTCTCTACGGTGTTTTCCAACTAATATAGTTATCCATTGGTGGCATAATCATTGGTCATTTGGTTGATTGATTTTGGTTCAAAGTTTCTTATGCATTTTAGTTTTATTTCTTTAGTTATTTCCTTAGTTGTTTCTACCTTAGTTGTTTGTTTATTTCATGTGCTTGGATTGTTTAACTCATACACTAACCTCTGTCTTGTCTAGTAGGCCCAACTATACTTGTAAGTGCCCTTGTTTTTCTCACCCAAGTGATGAAATTGACACAACAAATTGGCGACCATACTGGGGAAATAAGGTATCAATTTCCTCCCTATTTGGGTTGTTTGAGCAATTCTTTTTGACCCATTTGCCTTGCAGGAACCATAACTGGCCTAGCCTTACCTGTCAAGAGCTAAGTTTGGAGTTGGAGGAGGAGAATTCCACTTAAAATCCCCCCCCGGCGCGTATCAAAACGTGCGCGGGTGTTCCATCCCATAGACGCGCATTCTGAGCATTGTGCGCCAACATCACTTCGTTTCTCTGTGCATTCTGCACCAAAAGGTATTCATTTCTTTGCACATTCTGCGCGTTGTGCACCCACTGCGCCTTTGTCTGAATTGTAACCCACGCATCTGTCTAGAATTCCAAAATTGTAAGAGTTATTGTGATGATTTGAAGGCCCCATAGCCTTCAAAATATTGCTTTTATGCAATTTGTAAATGCACTACACTTAGATTCCTCTCCCACATGAGAGGTTAATCAAAAAATAGGCACTTAGGGGTTTAAAAGGAACCACATTTCTCCTCTTTTGCTTTAGTTGCCACATGGATGGCTTGTTTTGATTGTAAAAGTTAAGAGTTTTTTGCTATCACATATAAAAAACACTTGCATTGGGACGAAAAGTCAAACTTTAATCATTGAACATGCTCTTCTCTCACACCATAGAGCGATCTTGAGAACTAGAAAGGTGATTAAGGGGGCATTTCGTCTCCTTTAACAAAATCTTTAGGAGAGGAAAAATCCCCCCTAGGGTTCCTCTTAGTTTCTTTTGAAAATCATCTTAAATTTTTAAGGGCCCATACATGCCAACATGTTGCAAAATTAGGATAGTTTTTGAAATTACTTTCTTAGTTTACATCACTATGAGAGCTTAAAGGTCAATGTAACAGGCCCATACATGCCCACATGCTTAAAATCTAGGATAGTTTTTCAAATATTTCTTAGAGTAAACCACATTAGGGAGTTTAAAAGATTGGTAAGGACCCATATGTCCACATGCTATTTCTTTAGGGACTTTAAAATTCTGTAAGGTTGTACCAATGACATCTAGTACGATAAGTAATCAAGATTTATAAGGACCACAGGAAGTCCACATGCTGCAAATTGACACCTAACTTATTAAAAATTTGACACATTTGTTCACTTTATCACACACAAAGTCACTCCTCACTCACATAAATTCATCTCGAATTGTGGAGGTTGAAGTAGGTTTCCTCCAAAGGGATTCCGAAACATCCTACTATTTCTTGAAGAAATTATCCACACCCACTTAATTCAAACAAGATTGGTTCACACCCTTAATCTCTCAACCAATCATATCTAAATTTTTTCTAAAAAACTCACTAAGTTTTCCTCCAAAGGAGGTGCCAAAATAATATTTTAGTCTAGGTAGGATCTTGGGGGTAAGCATCCAAATAACCTCCCATTATCTGGTTCTCACATCTTCAAAACATTAGAAGTTGACAAATAGGGAACTTTAAAATCCTCCAAGTCAAGTGTTCCTAACACCATAAGGTAGGGAGATAACCATGAAGGGTCGAAGGCCGATATACGATTGTTCTGTGCGTCCCCCCTTGAGTCACCCAACCCTTGGAAGGGATCCAAACCATGACCCATTTTTGGGGCCGAAAATCTAAATGCCGCACTTTGACCGAGGTACCTATTGACCAATTTTAGGATAGCTACCCAGGTGGAAATTGTGGGATGCAATTGCACCTTGATCAGATTTTGTGTGGCTATTGGGAAATATCACCAGCTCTTTCGGGATATGCACCCTCTACCCCTCATTATAATTGATTGTTTCATCCTTCACTAGTTCCTCTTTAGGTGGCTTCAGACCCCACTATTGAGTGCTATTGGAAGGTCCAGTGCTATTTGAGAGGAAGGATGTTACATTTTTTTAGGACATGAGCATTTGTTTTCTTTGTTCTCCCACGCTGGAAAAATCCACCTACCCACATGTATGCTTATTTTTTATTTGTGCATGATGCTCATTTGATTACATGCATTTGTGAGATACATTTATAAGGTCCAAATTATACAAGTCTCTTGTTCATTTATTTTATCTCATCACCATTTGCAGACATTCACTTTACTAGTTGGACATCATAGGGGACCCACAGAATCTTCGTCGTTCCAGACGCTTGCAAAATCTCCCTTGGAGTTCCTAGTCTTTCCAACTCATCGACTCAACCCTTTCACACCCCTGTGAGTGATACTATTTTGGGATCAACTTTACTTGGTTCCACTTTAATTGGGTCCAATTTCCACAAGGAGGCAGGGGACAAACTTCTTCTCAAGGGAGAATTACAACCCCACCAAAACCCCCTCAAAGGTCTCGTACACAACTTTCTCACACCATGGCTAGAACTAATCCTCCACCGCCACCCCTCATGCCATATTTGGTGTCCCTCAATATCCCTGATTTGAGTAAACTCAATAACAAACCTATATTGCATGACCTCACATGGCCCAATATGCCTACCAAACTACCTTCAAACATTACCAAGTTTGAATGAAAATCAGGGGAAGATCCTGCCAACCATGTCATGACCTTCCACTTATGGTGCTCTTCAAACAACATCATGGACAACTCCGTACGCTTAAGGTTATTTCAGCGCACACTCACTGGTCCATCAACAAAATGGTATGTGGAAGAAAAATCAGGGTCCCATGTGACTTTTGAATCATTGGCCAATTTTTTTTTGTCCTTCTTCCAACTACCAGTTCGCCATGAAACAGGTCTAGAAATTATCTTTGAGGGAAAACAAACCTTGGCTACACATATCACCGACCACATTCATGAATGGCATCGACGACGTAGTTTATGCAAAGCAGAAACCACCAAAGAACAACGTCTCGATTGGTTTCTCAAATCACTCGTCTCTATCCTTGCCAAATATGTGGCATCCACCTTCCCCCAAACTGAAGAGGAACCCATGAGAAAGGCTCAACAGTATGACCTCATTTATGCTTAGCCAGGTTACTTATACACAGTAATACCCGAAGCACCAAGTCCCCTACCATTTGTCCAGGACAAATCTGGGATGTCTCATGCGATGGATGGATTGATTAGTACCACAACACACCACAACCTATACATCCAACCACCACCTATTTACGATGCACCCCAATATCCACTAATGTATGGATGGCCCCCTTATTACCCTCCTCCCCCTTATCAACATCCATACCCGATAGCCCTTCCTCCACCCATGAGTGGACCCTTTCCGACACCCATGATGTGCCCGACCTCTCAACTAAGTTCAGGTACGCCCTCTACCTTAACTTATAACATGGGCACTAGTGAAAGTGCTACACCTTCCTATGCACCCTATGGATCATTGCCACAAAATAATCCATATTTTCCATTTCCTGGCCCTCCACAGCTGATTGCTCCTCCACAAGGACAACCACATTCTAGGGTTAACTTTGTTAAGCCCTCTCCCATTCAAAAATTTCAAAATTTTAAACAACTGAATATGGAAAATCTGGCCCATCAGTTGAACAATGCCAAAAATAAAGGAAAAAACCTAAACAATAGTAACCCAGGACCAGGGGGAAGTAACCCCCAACAAAACCAACCTGTTGGGGGAAACCAGAACCAGGTTAACCAAAATCCCCAAGGGGACAATAACAACAAACTCCAAGGGAGGAACAACAATAACAACCTCTAGATGAACTTCCCTTGCTCTCTTTGCGGTGAGCATGGCCATTACACTCACCATTTCCCCCAAATTGCCAACTTCAAACAGATGAAAGATTCCATGAATGCGCCACGTCCTCCAACACTGCCTGCCCCTTAGTAGGCCCCACAATAATATTTGCAACAACCACCCCCGACTTTGTTGCAAAACCCTATTCCACACCAAGGTGTGATGAATAACCAACAAGATACACATCCTGCCCCTCCACAAATGGGACAATATCAAATCCCTGGAAATCTGGTGGATCACAATATCCTCCTAACTAGGGAAGAAAAAATTCTCCTGCAAACATGCAATCGTCAATACAATGCACCCCCTGAATCTACTCCCACCACTTTGGAAGAAGCTCCAGCTAGAGCCGGACAATCCTTGATGATTCCATGCCCTAACACTGAACTTGCCATTCGTATCCCTTGCATCCCTTTACGATGGAATGCCAACAACCTTCAGGCTAGCACGGCACACGATTATAGTCTGGTCGATGACTTGGAGCAATCTCCTATAGCCATGTCGGTACTGGAGGTCCTCCAAACTTATCCAAATCAATGAAAATCCTTACTTTCCACCTTGGGGGTAGTCAACCCAGCTAATACTAGACTCATCACATTTGATCTAGATTGTGGGGAACCTTGTCTCCCCGCTTTGGTAGCTTTCCAGATACCAGTTAAGATTCAAAACATCACAATTCATCGATGTATCATTGATGAAGGTGCATCCACATGCATCATGTCCAAAATTGTATGGCAGAAACTTGGCTCCCCTGAGCTAATACCATCTGCCATCACTTTAAGAGCTTATAATGGTAGACCATCCTCCTCGAAAGGGCTCTTTCAAAATATCCCTGTTGAACTCGAGGGAAGAACCATCCTTATTGACATTGAGGTTGTCGATGCCCCACTCAATTACAACATCTTGTTTGGACGTAGCTAAATGTACACTATGAAGGATGTGGCCTCTTCTGTGTTTTGAATGATGATGTTCCCCCACAACGAGAAGATCATCACCATAGACCAAGTTTCACATTACGAGCCTAACCACTCCTCCAACATCGATAACATCTTACCTCTCGTCTGCACTAGTTTTGATGCATATCCACTCATGGATATGGCCCCCGAAATTTTCAAAGACCCATCCTTGCTGGGGGCATACCATGGAGCACCACCGCTCATACACCCCTTAACACAAGTGTGTGTCATATCTTCTAATGGAACTGAAACTGGAGATACCATTCCTCCCAATAAGACTTCTCCACCCCTCAACATCCCACCAGCTGAAGAAATTCTACCTTAGGAATTACCTGAGAACCCTACGACACAATTTTTCCCCTATTTCACCCTTTCCCAAGGGAAAATCCCGGCTTGGGAGACAATCCCCCAAGCCATCACCCGGATTCCCTTCTTCTACCCCCCATTGGAAGTACAAGCTTTTCAGGTAGCCGCAACGCTTACCCTTCCCAACATGGTGCTCGCTATTCCGGTATGGTATCTCCATCCACCCGTGATGGTTCCTCAACCATCCCTCCCTCCCCATTCAGAGGGAATACCAATGCATATTCCAGTACTAACTTTGACCACACCACCCTCACCCTAATCACCAGACCACCACTATAGAAGGGGGCAGATGGAAGAAGAAAGAGCTCACCACTCCACTTCCTCCCTGAGTTCAACCTCCTTGCGCACTCTGCAAGAGAGAGGGACACCCCACAAATATATGTCCTCCTCTCCCTAAGTTACACAATCTGATCCAACTCCCTCAAGAAACCACATCGCTTGTCGCTCCACCCAACACATATAGTACTACCACAACATCTCCCATGATAGGTAGTAAAGGGCTGTGAACCAAATTTGCATGTGCCATATGTTCAAAATATGACCACTACACTCATCATTGCCCTGCGCTACCTCAGTTTCGGCAGACACTAGTACGCAAATCCTTTCAGCAAGAGCCCTCTCCACCAACATCTTCAGGCACCCATGTCACCGACATCCATTATGTCTCAACCTCAGTCACCAAACGGATGATATTCCCTTTCTCTCTTTGTGACTCACTTGATTATTTCACGTACCAATGTCTTTCGATCATTGAATACATGCGTCATCAAATGGCCCTTATTCAAGATCCTCCAACAACTTCACCTTCTGTGATACAAGTAATCCCCCTATCCCTCCTCTAGATACTGTTCACATCACCTCCCCTGAACCTGAGTCACGTCCCACCCCTCCGTGGTTCATGGATATACTGTCTGAGGATTTTCCCCCAAACCCTCCCAATTCTCCGGTTCATTTCCCTCAGGAAATCTTACCCCCTATCACAGTTTATAACCCACAATGTCTAGACATTTGGTTTATGTCAAGCACGCCATCACACCATCATTGCGATACCCCCTCTATGTCTTCACCACCTGAAGACCATCACACGGTGACAATCACCAATGTTACTTCCCTGGATCCCCTATATTCTTTCATTTTCCACTGCGACAAGGATATCTTAGAAGAACTAACTACCCCCGATTTCCCATGGAATGCACTCCATCATAGAGCGCTTTTTCTCTCACAGGAATCATTTGATACTCCTATCCAAACCTCCATATTTGCAATCGAAACCAAGGATTTTATCCCCTCAGGGAATATAGATTGGTTCAAAAACCCTATCCTTGCCCCCGATGCTTTTGAAGAAGGCAACATGGCAAACATTTAACCCACTGTCAAAACTGACATTTCCATCAAACCAGGAATCATAGAGGAAATCACCATTGGCGTCGCATGGTCCCTTGAATAACTCACAACATACAAAGCCCTCTTTCAAGAATATCGAGATATTTTTTCCTGGTCATATACAAAAATGCCTGGCCTTGATCCTTCTATCATCGAACATCACATCAACACATGGCCAGATGTCACCCGAGTACGTCAAAATAAACACCCACTTCACCCATCCAAAACTGTGGCTATCAAAGCCGAAATTGATAGGTTACGCGTTTTAGGGTTCATATGGGTTCACATATACCTCATGGGTCTCCAACCCCATCCCCGTTAACAAAAACCAAGGCACTATTCACATTTGCACTGACTTTCATGATCTCAATCATGATTTTCCCAAAGACAACTTCCCAACGCCTTTCATCGACCAAATTATTGATGACTGTGTAGGCCACGAGGCCCTGTCTTTCATGGATGGGTTCTTTGGCTACAATCGAATCCAAATCCATCTAGCAGATCAATACAAAACCACATTTACCACCCCATGGGGTACTTTTTCTTATCGCGTGATGCCTTTTGGACTAAAAAATGCAGGTTCTACATTTCAACGGGCCATGACTTATGTTTTCCATGATCTCTCTCACATCATTCTCGCTTAATTGGATGACCTCAATGCTCAATACAAGAAACAAACTCAACATCTAGATGACTCATGAGTCATCTTTCAATGATGTTGTCAGTATAATATCCTCTTGAACCCCCTCAGGGGTGTATTTTGCATCACCACCGAACGCCTCTTGGGGTTCATCCTCTCCCAACACGGCATCACTGTGGACCTCCTCAAGGTCCAAGCTATCACATAAATTCCAACACTTAGGAATTTTCACCAACTGCAGAGCCTACAAGGAAAATAAAACTTTTTATGACGCTTTGTCCTAGATTACGCCACTCACGCACATGGTTTCCTTTGCTTACTGCGTCATGATATCCCATTTCTATGGGATGAGCATGTCGAGATTGCTTTTGATGATTTAAAAACAACGTTATCCAATGCCCCTTTGATTATTCCTCCCGACTGTGATCGCGATTATATCCTCTACTTGTCGGCCTCAACCGTCTTAGTAGGAGGATTTC
The DNA here is from genome assembly GCA_032191745.1 of Picea mariana. Taxonomy (NCBI): domain Eukaryota; kingdom Viridiplantae; phylum Streptophyta; class Pinopsida; order Pinales; family Pinaceae; genus Picea; species Picea mariana. Next base: position 521,965 of record JASDQU010100002.1, read on the forward strand.
TCATTCAAATAGGGGATGATAGTAGTGAGCATGTTATTTACTACATCAGTAAAAATATTTCAGGACCACCCCTGAAATATATTCACGAGGAGAAACTCGCCCTCACAATTGTCCTTGTAGTCTAGAAATTGCGTCATTATATCTTCCTTCGCACTACCAAAGTCGTGGCAGATTCCAACCCCATGCAATACTTTCTTAGTTGACGAAAAATTAATGGAAAATTTTCCCGATGGATCGTCATCCTCCAGGAATACGACCTAGAGTTTTCAATTCCCAAAAGAAAGAAATCACTTGTTCTCTCCGAACTCATCACGACATTTCCCTCAAACGCCACAAGTTCACTCGTCAACATGGATTTTCCCGACAAACACCTCTTCTACATTACCTCAGATGACCCCTGGTATGGCGACCTTCTCGTATACCTTCAGACACAAAAGTTTGGGTCTCATCTCTCTTGAGATGATCATCGATACCTTCGCCATCAAGCACCTCAATACCTCCTCATTGACGACATTTTGTATCAACGTGGGGTAGACACCATACTCTGCCGATGTTTGACCATCGACGAAGCAGATAGAGTCTTGAACGATTTCCATAGCGGCACTTGCGGTGGTCACCTCTCAAGTATGTCCACCGCCAAAAAAATCATTCGAGTAGGCTACTTCTGGCCCACATTGTTTCATGACTGCATCCACATTGTCAAGTGCTACGACAAATGTAAGCTTTATGAAAACAAAGCACAAGCACCACCCGCTCTTCTACATCCAGTCATCACCGCCAAGCCCTTTTGCAAATGGGGCATATACCCCATGACTTGTAACCATCCATCTAGCAATGGACACAAGTATATCGCCATGGCAATAGATTATTTTACCAAATGGGCTGAAGCCATGCCTACCTTCAATAACACCGTTGACACAACATCACATTTTTTCTTCAACCACATCATTACCTTCTTCGGAGTCCCACTACAGTTAGTCTCCGATCACGGTAAACACTTTGAGAATCAGATATTCATTGAACTCTCCTCAAGGTTAGTATTCTCCCATGAGTTTGCCTCCCCATACTACCCTCAGTACAATGGATAGGTTGAGGTTGTTAACAAAGTCCTCAAAACCATGTTGCAGCGCATTGTCAACAAACATAAGACCAACTAGCATCATATGTTGTTTTCAACATTATGGGATTATTGCATGACAACCAAAATTGCCACGGGTTTTACACCATTTCATCTCGTCCATGGGATTGAAGCCACCCTCCCCATCGAGTGAGAAATTCCCATGTTGCGCACTGCCATCGAGCTATTACATGACATTGCTCCAATGGAGCAATGCTAGATGAACTTAGAGTCGCTGGATGAAGATCGCCAGTATTCCTTATAGAAAAACGAAGCAGCTAAGAAACGATTGAAGGCCACCTTCGACCGCCATGTCAAACTTCTCTCATTTAACAAAGGAGACCTCATCCTAGCCTATGATATCGCTCATGATACTCTCGGTCATGGGAAATTTGAGTCATTATGGCATGGGACCTACATCATCCAACACTACCTCACTAAAGGCACATACATCCTAGCCTCTCCAGAAGGCTATCCTCTCAAAGAGTCCGTCAATGGGTTATACTTAAAGAAGTTTTACACCCGAGCGTAGTCATTCTGCACTAGGATTTTTCTTCGTGCACATTTTTAGATTTTTTGGTCTTCTTTTTTCGCCTCCACCCCTCAAGTCTGAGCTACCATTCATGTTATTGACAGATGTCTCCTCCATCGACCTACCAGATCGGTTACCCTGACGGAGCTAGCCATTGGACATAGAATATCAGTTCGGTCACTTGAGCCCTCTACACCCCTCACATGAACTACTCCACTCCAACAACATATGTTTGGGATTGAAAACCAACAACCAAGTAGAATACACAGCTGTCATTGGCCTCCTCGCCGAGGCCAGTCACCACCACATTCATCACCTTAGTGTCTTATTAGATTCCCATCTTGTCGTCCTGCATCTCAACAATGTATATCGTGTCTGCGATCCTTGCCTCTTGTTTGCACCCAATTCGTCACTTGCTGAGAAAATAAAGGGTGCTTACATGCCCAGTTGGGCCTTGCTAGGCATGACAGCTGTAGAGGAAAGAGTTAGAAAAAGAACAACAAAACTATAAACAAGAATTAAATTAAAACAAACTAAAGCTATGAGCATATGGAAAAAGAAATAACAAAGACAACAAGACCAATATCACCAATGTTTTTGAGCTGGTCTATTGATGAAATCCAAAGCATAATGAAGAAAGGGAACTGTGGTTCCTTCTTCCTCCAAAGGAAGGCTCTTGAGGCCCTCACAAACTTGCTCTCCTTACAATAAGAAAATGAGAATGATGGTGAAAGAACTCCAAGCACATTCACTCAATGGATAGGTGAATGGCTCAATGAAATGTTGCCAATGTGTTATTGTCAAAGAGTGAGTCCTTAACAATCTTAGCAGCATAACAATACATGAAATTCCTTCAGAAAATGATGTTTCTTCATGGCTTTTTATAGCATGGCATTGGGTGATTATGTAACTCCTTTGAGGTGTGAAAAGGGGCTCTTTAGGGCTCAATTAGGTCTTTGACCAGCCTACCATGCGGATTCAGCTCAAATTTGATGTCAAATCGGCTTGGGAGCTGATCCATTAGTGGTTGGGAGGCCGACCAATTTCAATAAATGCGCCGTTTAGCAAGTGCGCGAGTTTTTGTGCCAACAACCGCGTGTCGTGCGCGCATGCGCTAAGGGTACGTTGCTGTTCCGTGCATGTGCGCGCGCACCCAGATTCTGTAAAGCGCCCTTCAATTTTTGGTTACTTTGTATAGTTTTTGACCCTTTTGCAATGTTGTGAATGTGATTCAGTGCCATGAATAGCTTCATTCCTATTTTGACGATGCTGAGTTCTTGTCGCCATGTGCAGACGAAATTTCAGTGATAACAGATGCCCCCTGATGGATGAGGTTAGGAGCATACGTATAGCCGAAATCCATCAATGTTTCTTTTACTGAGAATGTTGTGGTAAGAGAGAGCAAGAGTGGGACCGTGTAGAGCAATCCTTTGGAGAAGAAAGGAACTAGTAGAACCCGACCTTCCAGAAGGTGCGTAACAATATACATCTGTGTACAAACAAGGCAGGCATGCCCCATGCTCGTGTTATGTAACTCTGACAAAGGATGACTGAAGTGTTGGTGTAGACAACTGCAGCGCCCTCGGGGGCGGTAATGATAAAGGCAGAAGACAATTCTGCAAAGGAACATACTCTGAACAATAGGCAATGATCATGGTAATAAGTAGCGACGATGATGTGGGCATTGGTGGCCCGACCGAGTTCAGAGGTCTTTGACAAATGATAATAATAACTGCAATAGTCGCAAAGTAAGACCCACCGTAACATGAGAAAGTGTTGGCGTCGAATGTTATGGGGGTCAACGACATCAGGGAGCAATGGTGTTTCCCCCTGTGCCGTCCAAGATCTCTCATTGAATGGAAAATGAGAATCAAGATACTGTCACCCTTCTGGAAAATTGTGCTGATGTCGACAAAAGGGGGATGCAACTCCCAGAAGCAAAGGGCTCCGTGGAATCTACTGAGGTGAGAAAGTGGCAGAGGTACATGGACAAAGTCAAGAAGTGGGAAGACTCAAGACTACCCTTGGCTGGAGGATGTATGAGATAAACAGTGGCCGCAACCGTGTGACAAGGTCGAGTGTCAGGGGGACGCCAAGACCGAGGATAAGTTGTGCCAGAGGCGGGACAAGGTTAACAAATTCAGAGGGTAGAGGTAAGTGACCCGTGGAGTACTCTGAAGATATGGACAATGCCGGCAAGGGTAAATGATAAGTAATGCTCCAACCAAGGGTGACATGGGTTGCATGTGGCCAAAAAGAAAGCAAGTCGCCAATGGTGATGAAAAAAGAAAATGTAACGACTGGAAATAAAGGCGTTTGTACAATAAATAATGAATAATTTGGGAAAAATGTACAAATACAGAAACGGGTGCCCCAGTGTGAAACGAGTGCCCCAGGGAGGGCAGAAATTTCTTGGAAAACTGATGAAGGGTGGGGGCCCCTTTGGCAAGTTTCTGTATGAGGTAGGTGGAATGAAGATAGGTTCGCAGATGGACAAACTGATGGTGGATGAAATGGAGGGTTCATGATCCTGTGGGGGTACAGGTAAAAAGAATAGAACCAGAAAGTGATGATCTGGGAGTCCATGTGGGAAAGCTAGCAAAATGAGGAGAAGGAGTATGTGGTTGATCTGCAACATGATGAAAGACTATCGGGACTCCCATCCCTAAAGGGTAATGAAGAACAGCATGAGTGTCAAAAGTTCCAAAAGGTGCTATGAATGGGACAACTCATGTGGGTGAGAATGCTACCAGGTTACAGTACTGAAGATGCAAATGGAGGTGTGAGTACTGCAGAGCCAGGAATGGGTATCCTAAAGGCCAATATCAGAGGGTGTGACTCGAAATGTAAATGCAATACATCAGGAGAGACTACATGTTATAACCCTAAAATGCACCACACAGGTTTACCTGGCATCAGGCCAACTCATGCCTCTTCCTAGCCAAAGCCATGCTGAATAAATCCTCAAAAACCCACTTAAAACAAGCAACCCGCGCCCTAACTTCTCCCTGGGCGCGGGCATCCACTTGCGGTCCTCATATTGCACGCGGGCATCCACGGGCTAACCCAAAACAACCCGTGGGTACCTAACAAAGCAAAAAATCAGGAAATTTTCCGCCGGGACACGAGGCTTTTTGTCAGTTAACTAGAACTCCGAGCTATGAATGGCCGAGAGTTCACCAAAAACCCTAGATCCTTCTAGCCTATAAAAGGAGGGGTAGGGGTACTATTCAAAGGAGGAAAATCATAGCAAAGAAACTCTGCCAAATTGCCAAGCCAGTTTTGTCCCAACCCTTTAGCCTTGCCTCATGCTTTAGGAGAAATTTATGCAGCAGCAGTTGGAGGACAAAAAGAAGAGGAAGAGCCCAGGATCAGGATCGTGGAATGGTGACCGGCCTCAGAAATCATTATCAGTAGCATGCATGCATAGTATTGTCTTGATTGCAGGAAGCTTTGTGGAAGGAGCAGTAGCAGCAAGGAGACAACAACTCAACAGAGGATCTACTTCAATCGTCGGAAAAAGGTTGGTTTATTCTTCCCGTGTTTGCCTGAGAAAAGGGATTGAGATTTTGGGTAGAAGGTCAAAAGTTAAATCTTAAGGGTCATGATCTGCGTATAAGTTTAGAGCCCTAGCTTATTAGTCTGTAGGGTAGAATACCCCACAACAGAATTGGCGACTCCACTGG
>JASDQU010100003.1:0-13426 GCA_032191745.1 Picea mariana
ATTATTTCAATAATAAATTTAATGGAGAAATTAGAAGTGGACCCAACCCTAAAATAAGGAAAGTGGGCCAAGTGACCTAGAAGATGTTTTTAAGGAAGCTACTTGGAGAGTATAAATAAGAGGCAAAGCTCTCTCATTTGAATCACACTTGAGCATATTGAATATCTATATGTGTCTAAGGTAACCAAGGATATCTAAACCGGAATTCTGAGTGAAGGTGAAGAAAAGAAGGCCGAAACGCAAGGAAGGATAAATTCTTTTGATGGTGCTTTCTAAAGTATGTTATTTACAAGTCATCTCACCATTTTCGCTATAACTTTTTTTCTATAATGATTCAAACCGTGAAATTGTTATGCAAGTGAGAAAACATATCCAAGTATCTATGGTAAGAAATTCAGCTTGTAGGTCATTGTATTTTGGGAGTTACACTCCGTGGAAAATAGGGTTTGTGGCCAGTCCTGAAACTAGTCAAAATCAGGTGTTTCGGGTAAAAACGTCATAACTTCTTCATAACATATCCAAATTCAGTGAGACCAAATGTGTTGGTTAGGGGGCAGTCTGTAGTATGTTGTGTAACAGTTTCAGATCAATTCATCAAATATTTTAGCGTCTCTATCACTGACGATGACCTTGGGAAAACCATGTAGTTTATAAATGTTTTTACAGAAGACTTCAGCTGTTTGTTTTGCGGAATCTGTTTTTCTTACTCCCATAAAATGTTCATACTTGGTTAGTCTGTCTACTATCACTAAGATTTTATCTTTTCCTTCTGATAGTGGTAATCCTTCAATGAAGTCCATTGAGATTTCTTCCCATTTTTGGTTAGGAACATGTAACGGATGGAGTACTCCCGGTGTTGATATATTTTCAGTCTTGTTTCTTTGGCAAAGATCACATTCTGCTACATACTTTTGAATGTTTGTGCTCATTCCTTTTCAAAAAAATGATTGACGAGCATTATAATATGTTTTGAAAAATCCAACGTGGCCTGCGGCTGGACAATCATGAGCTTCTTGGAGTACCTTGATTTTAAAGTTTGAGTTGTTGTTCAAATAAATTCTTCCTTTATACCATAAGATGTCGTTCTTCCATTCGAACTTAGAGTATTGGGTTAAATCATTGATTATGGAGCATGTCTCTGTGTTTTTAGCATATTCACTTCGGATTTCGTTCAGCCATTCCAGAATTGCGACTGATACTGCAAAAGCTTATGCTTCTTCATCTTTTCATGAAAGAGCATCAGCCACTATGTTATCTTTTCCTCTCTTATGTAATATCTCCATATCGAATGTGGCAATTTTTTCTATCCACTTTTGTTGTTCAGTAGTTAATGTTTTTTGTCGTAACAAATATTGTAGTCTATTATGCTCTGTACGTACCAAGAACTTGCTTCCTAAGAGATATTGTCGCCATTTGGTTAATGCATGCATGATTGCAAGCATTTCTTTATTGTATGTCGATTGTAAACATTATTTTTTGTTTAGTTTCCTACTTTCAAATGGTATTGGGTGTCCATCTTGCATCATGACTACTCTGATCCCAAAACCTGAAGCATCACATTCAATTATGAAGGGTTTGGGGAAATTAGGTGTAGTTAACACGGGGGTTGTGGACATAATTTCTTTTAAATTTCTAAAACATTTTTCAGATTCTTCATTCCAATGGAAGGAGTTCTTCTTTAGGAGATTTGTTAGGGGGGCAATGAGGTGAGCATAGTTTTTGACAAATCGTCGGTAGTATCCTGCCAAGCCTAAAAATCCTCTTAATTTAGATATACTTTTTGGTCGGGGCCATTCTGTAATTGCTTTGATTTTGTTTGGGTCTACCTTAACTCCTTTTTTGGAAATAATGTGACCGAGATATTCTACTTCCTCCTTGCCGAAAGTGCATTTTGACATTTTTGCGTAGAATTGATTTTTTTCTAGAATAGACAATACTTGTCCTAAATGATTTATGTGTTCCTTCCATGTTTTGTTGTACACTAAAATGTCATCAAAGAAGACTAAAACATATTTTCTTAGGTGTGGGTGAAATAGTTCATTCATAGTTGCTTGGAAGGTAGTCAGGGCATTTAGTTAGCCCAAAAGGCATAACCTTGAATTCGTAGTGTCCTTCATGGGTTTGGAAGGCCGTCTTTGGTACATCTTCTAATCTTACCCTAATCTGGTAATATCCTGATTTAAAATCGAGTTTTGAAAAAAAATTGGCTCCATGAAGTTCATCCAACATTTCGTCGATGAAAGGAATGGGAAATTTATTCTTAATTGTTATCTTATTATGCCCACGATAATCTATGCATAACCTGAAAGAACCATCTTTCTTTCGTACTAGTACAACTGGGGATGAATATGGGCTTCTACTTTTTGTGATAATACCACATTTTAACAAGTCTTGAACTAATCTTTCTATTTATGTTTTATGATGATGGGGGTATCTGTATGGTCTAATCTTGACTGGGCTTGACCTTGGTTTAATTTCAATTAAGTGTTCAATTCTTCTTTGTGGAGGTAAGTCCATGGGGAGGTCTTGAAACACCTTATGTGTTTGAATTAGGTCTTGGATTTCTAAATTTTTGGAGTCTTGTTCTAGTTCTTGTATTCCCATGTGGTGGCATTGGATAAAATAGGTAGTTGCTCCTTTTCGAATCATTTTTTCCATCTATTGAGATGATACAACTTGTGTTTGGGGGGGTTGAAAACCATATAATTTATAAGTCTGCCCTTGCCATTTGAATTTGATGAAATGCTCTTGGTGATTGACTGAGTAGGTACCCAAGGTTTGCAACCATTGGACTCCTAAAACCACGTCTACTCCTCCCAGGGGTACGGTGTAAAATTCGGATTCCAAATTGAAATCTTGAATTTGGAGTTTCACCTTATGGCATTTTCCTACATTTTCAATTTTCTTACCATCTGCGACCATCACTTTCATATCTGGTACTGGATATCCAAACAATTTTAGGTTCCTTGCGACATTGATGTCGAGAAAATTGTGGGTACTTCCTATGTCGATTAACACTGACGTTATCTTTTTTTATGTCCTTTTAATTTTAGTGTTTGTGGTTGGCTGATGCCTGTGATGGTTGCTAATGATATTCTGGGTGTGTCATTATCTAAGAGATCTGACATGTCATTTTGATTGTTTCCCATGTCTTCTGTTGCTGATTCTTCTGTGTTTGATTCCTCGATGTTTTCTACTTGACAAGTGTATAATTTTTTTGACTTATGTTTTGTGCGACATCTGTGTCTTGGGTCCCATTTTTCACCACAATATTTACATTTACCTTCTCTTATTCTTTGGTAATCCTGACTTCTTCTATCTTCTCGTAAGTTGGGTGGTATATATTTGTCAGTTTTTGTGTTTGTGTTCTGGTTTATGTTTCTTCTTGAATAAAACTTGTTGAATCTTGACTGGCCTTTTAGCTTTTCTTCTACTGCTTTTGCCTTGTGTCTTGCTATTTCAACATTAGTGACCTCATGTAATTTTAACTCGTCTTGGATATGCGGCTTGAGACCACCTATGTAAGACTGGAGTAATTGATCATCAGATAATCCAAATACTTGGGTGGCCAGGGATTCCCATTGATGTGTAAATTCATCTACGTTGCCTTTCTGTTGTAGCCTGGTGAGTTTGGAAAAGAATTCTTGCTCTGAGATGCCCTGGAATCTTTTAAAAAAAATCATTTTTAAAGGAGTTCCAAGTGTATGATTGGATTCTTCCTTTCCACCATATGTACCAATTGTATGTTGTGCCTTCGAGGAACATGGATGCATATTTTACTTTTTCTTCATCAGTTATAATATTATATATTTGGAAATATTCTTCAGTTTTGTTAAACCAAGCCACGCATTGGTTATCGCTGCCATTGTATTTTGATAGTTCAATTTTGGCTTTGGGAGGGTAAATCATTAGGGGTTGATATTGTGATATGGTTTGATGATTTGAATTATAGGGAGGCGGTGGTGGTGGGGGTGGTGATGTGTTAGAAGTGCTTGAATCATTTGATTGTGATTGGGGAACTTGTTGGTGGCCTGGATCTTTTATTAACTTTAAAAGCTCATCATGCTTTGTTTCCTGATGTTGTGTTATTAGACCCAGACTTTGTTGTAATTCTTCTGTTATTTCTCTTTTAAAGTTTCCCAAACTTCGTTGTAAGTTAATCCCGATTTCTTGAAAAATATCGTCTTTAAGATCTTGTTTTAGAATTTCCATGCCTTTTCGTAATTTGCTTCCGACTTCTTTTGAAATCTCTTCTTTTAGATTTTGGGTCAGTTCTTGTCTGAGTGCATCATTATTGACCTTTATTTCTTCGCGCAATTCGTCATTAGTTTTTTGTAATGCCTTTTCGAGTAATTGTCGGGCATTTTTGCATTCTTGGTCTATTTTTTCAATTTGATTTTTTAACTCTGCCATTTTCCTGGTACTTGGGGGTGAATATTTCCCGGCAATTTTAACTGATTGTGTTGTCTTTCACTGCTCACTTGCTAAAAATAATAATAATTTTTTTTTTTTCTAAAATATGTGTAAAGAAATTATATTAGGACTTATATATATATATATATATATATATATATATATATATATTATTTTTGGTAAAAATTCCTCAATTAAAAGGTGCGACTCATTGAGGGGGCGTGACAGGATATTTAGGTGGCCGACAGGGTTGGCAGGGACAAGCTGGCAATTGTTACAGAATGGGGTTAGGGGTACAGGGGGGTGGTTTTACAGAAGGCTACGAGGGGGTGTATGTATTACGGCAGGGCGACGGGAGCTACGGGAAGGGGTTTCGAGGATAGGGTAACAGGAATTAAGGGAACGAGAAGGGACACGAGAGATAGGGGAACGGAAATAGGAGAAGGGGAGGGTTATGGGAAGGGGCGGGAATAGGATAAAGGAAAGGGAACGGGAATAGGAGAAGGGAAGAGTTACGGGGGGGTTTGAAGGGGACAGGGTAACGAGAATTAAGGGAACTGGAAGGGGCACGGGAGATAGGGGAACGGAAATAAGGGAAGGGGAAGGTTACGGGAAGGGGCGGGAATAGGATAAAGGGAAGGGAACGGGAAGAGTTACAAGGGGGTTTGAAGGGGACGGGAATGGACAGGACAGGGTACGGTAGAGGTGGAAAGGGGGGGAAATAGGAATACAGAAAAAAGGGGGAGGGAAAAAGAAGGGAACAACGATGGGGACGGAAAATGGTTGGGCGTGAGTGGTGTGTTTAGAGATGAAGGGGGTTGGAGGAGGACCGATCTGCTCTGATACCAATGTAAGATATAAACCGAGTATGTAAATAAATATATATTGATAAATATGAATGATTGATAAAAAATGAGATGAGTACAATTAAGAATGAGGGCTTGTTTATATACCCACGCAAGGGTGCCCTTTAACCAATAGACATGTCCCTTGAGAACATGTCCTTTCATTATTAATAATTACTATTTACTAATTAATTATTATGTTATGAATATCTATTTATATGTATTTTTTATGTTCATAACAACGTGTGAGCCGTACAGTCCACATGTGTGAGTCTGTACGGTTGTACAGACTATTCAGAACAGGTTGATTCAGTTGTAGGTCGTAGGATTTGGTTGAGGTTTGATCTTTAAGTGTTTTTCCCTTCAGAAAATTCTGATTTTGCTGTAAATTTCTCATGAGCCATTTTCCCTTGTGTGGGAGCTCCAGTAGGTTCAAATTCATTTAATGAATAACTGATTTTTGTGGGAAAGAATTAATTTTGTCTTTTGGGTTGTTTGCTTTTCTAGTTTTCCGTTGCATGCAAGTAAAAATAATTCCAGTGGTGTCTAGATCTGATCTATTCTGCTAAGTTCTGGTTTTGTTAGACATTTACAATCAGCATAACTTTTCTGCATGTCCTGGGCAGTCTTTAAATCATGTTTTATTCTCACCATATGCTCTTCCATTTCTCTGAGTAATTCTGGTCCAACCATTGCTTTGTCTACTGGGTTATCCCAACTCACTAGTGTGTTGCATTTTCTGCCATAAAGTGCCTCAAATGTGCTCATCTTTTGAAATGCTTGATACCCATTGTTATAAACAAACTCCACCAAATGCAAATAATCCTCCCATTTGGATAGTTTATCCATCACATACATCCTCAACATATCTTCAATCACTTGATTCACCCTCGCTCATCTAACTCTGGATGATAGGTTGTGCTATAGTTCAGATCGGTCCCAAATCATTTGAATAATTCTTTCCAAAAATTGGATGTAAATTTTGGATCTCTATCAGACACAATTGTCTTGGATATACCATGTAGTCGAGCAATTTCTCTCGTATAAATATCAAGAATGTTGGCTTCCTTGTGAGTGAGCTTTACTGGAATAAAGCGGGCAGCTTTAGTAAGCTTATCCACCACCACCGTGATGGAATCATGTTGCTTGGTTGTTTTGGTCAGCTTGGTGATGAAATCCATTGCTACAACTTCCCATTTCCACTCAGAAATGGGTAATGGTTGTAGCAGACCAGCTGAGTGTATGTGCTCAACGTTGACTTTTTGACATTCCAAACACTTGGCAATAAAATCAGCAACCTCTTTCTTCATACTTGGCCAATAATATTGGCTCTTGACAACTTTAATAGTCTACCGGTAACCCAGGTGTCCAGCATAAGGAACATTATGCATTTCTTTTAATATCAGATTTTTCAATTCCCGAGAATTTGGCACATAAATTCTCCCTCCGTACAAAAGAATTTCATCCTCTTTTAACTCAAAATTCTCAATTTTTCGCTGCAAAATACCTTGTTGTAATTTTGTCTTTATTTCCATGTACTGTAGATCTGATTCTGCAGCCTCTAAAATTTTGTCTTTCAAATCTGATGTGTACATGCTAATGGTTGTAGCATACTTCTCATGCACTCTCCTGTTGAGTGCATCAACCACCTTGTTCTCTTTACGCTTGATATGCTTTATATCAAAGTCATATTCACTGAGGAAATCTAACCACCTGCTTTGCCTGGCATTTAGAGTTGGTTGTCCAAATAGATATTTCAGACGACTATGGTCTTTCCTCAACTCGAATCTTTTCCCCATGAGGTAGTGTCTCCACATCTTCAAGACATGCACTATGGTTGCCAATTCCAAATCATGAGTAGCATAATATCTTTCATGTTCCTTTAATTCTCTTGATATGTAGCACACTAAATGTCCATTCTGACTAAGAACTCCACCAAATCCTTATTTACATGCATATGTGCATACAATGAAGTCTTAATTTGGATCAGCAATCTTCAATATTGGAGCACTAGTCAACAAATACTTCAAGTGTTGGAAACTTCTTTCACAATCTAATGTCACACCCTTCTTTTGCAAGGAACTGATTGGGTGTGCAATCTTTGAGAATCCTTCAATAAATCTTTTGTAGTAACCTACAAGTCCCATGAATGATCTCACCTCAGAGACATTCCTTGGTGTTGACCACCCTTCAATGGCTTTTATCTTCTCTAGGTCCATTGTTATCCCTTTCTCTGAAATAATATGCCCCAAGTAATGTATCTGCCTCTAGTAGAATGAGCACTTGCTCAACTTTGCAAATAGTTGATGTCTCTCAATACTTGTAGCGCCATACTCAAGTGATGCTCATAATCTTCTTCATATTTTGAGTAAATAAGTATGTCATCCAAAAATATAATGACAAACTTATCCAGGTATTCTCTGAAAATACACTTCATTAAACACATGAAAACAGTCGATGCATTTGATAATCCAAATGGCACCACTGTGAACTCATAATGGCCATACCTTGTTCTGAAAGCAGTCTTGCTAATGTCTTCTTCCTTAATTCTTACTTGGTGATAACCTGACTTGAGATCGATCTTAGAGAATACTTTAGCATCTTTCAGTTGATCAAAGAGATCATCTATCCTTGGCAAAGGATACTTGTTCTTCACGATTACCTTGTTCAACTGCGTGAATTCAATGCAAAGCCTCAAGGTTCCATCATTTTTCTTCACAAATAATACTGGGGTACCCCAAGGTGACACACTTGGGCGTATATACCCCTTCTTTAGAAGTTCCTCCAGTTGGATTTGCAACTCCTTCAATTCTGGTGTACTCATCCTATAAGTAGTCTTAAATATTGGGGTTGCTTCAGGCATCAGATTTATGGAGAAATCAATATCTCTCTTGGGTGGTTGCCCCGGTATTTCTTTAAATACATCTTCAAACTCTTTTAGGACTGCATATTCTTCGATACTTGGTACTTTATCCTTAGGTGCCTCCTCCATATGTGATGCAAATACTTGACATCATTTCCTGAAGTTTTTCTTCAGCTGCAAGGCTAAAACTTCTCTAATGGTTACTGCTCTTAGAATACCCTGAACTATCCTCAGGTTCCCTTCTTCATCCACGCAAGTAAAATCCTTATTATAACAGTCTAGAACATCATGATGTTGGTCCAACCAATCCATACCGATTAGGAAGTCATATGAGCCCAAAGGTATGATATTCAAATCTGCCCTTGTGCTTAATCCATTCATGTCTATTGGGCATGCCTTAACCATCTCATTAATCTTCCTTTTAAGCTCCTGTAGTTGGTTGCACCAACCAAGGTTTACCAAGCTTGCTTCTTGGCAGTTGAAATCTTTCCACCATCTTAGGATCTAGATAACTATAACTAGCTCCTGAATCAATTAAAATAGAAATGGGTTGGTTGTTGATTTTACCTTCCACTTCAATCATATGTGACTGAAACTCAGCTTGCTTGTTATCCAGAGCTACGTAGATCCTAGGTACATTTATGCTTATGTCCTCCACTGTTTCAGCTTCTTGTACATTGTGAACAATCCTCACTTTTTCACCTCTGTGAGGGCAATCTATGTACACATGATCTCCCCCACAACCCCAACATTGAATAGGTGGTTGCCTTGGTCTTTGCCCCATTGTTTCAGTCCTCTTGGGTTCCTTAGGAGCTGGTTGTCCTTGAGAATTATTTCGGAAGAATGGTGGCTTTGTCCCCTTCCTCCTCTATTGCATCTTGCTCTTCTTCTTGTCTTCCCATGCCTTTCGGAAAGTTGGTCTTCCTCTATGTTGATCATAAAGGCATTTAGCTCTCCTTATGGTTTCCTCTAGTGTCTTGGGATCATCATATTGTATCTTATCGTTGATAAATGATGGAAGCCCGCTCAAGTACCTCTAAATCTTAACTTGTTCATCCTTGATGAAAGAAACATATTTTAGCAGCTCTAAGAATCTCCTTTCATATTCATCTATGGTCATACTCCCAAGCTTGAGTTCAAAGAACTCCTTCATCTTCTTATCATAGTATAGTTTGGTTAAGTACTTATTTTGAAAATACCTTTTGAATTCTCTCCAAGTAACATTTTTCTCATTAATATGTTTCACTTGCACAAACTAATCCCACCACATTCATGTTTTTCCTTTGAGTTGATATATGGCAATTCTTCCTTTTGCCTGTGAAGAGTAATTATGCAACTGAAAATACTTTCTCATGCCCAACAGCCAGGTCTCAGCATCCTCATCCTTCTTGTGTTCACCATCAAATGTAGGTGGTTTGATTTTATTCATTTCTCCCTGTAGCTCATCCACTCCAGACTTCTTCTTATGATTCCTAACAGGGGATGGACTTGAACTACTGTGTGCTCTCCTAGTTGAATGCCTTGGGGAGTGATGGTGATGCCTACCCACACTTTTGGTTCTTCTCCTCTTATCATGAGACCGGAGACTCCCTGATTTGCTTGACTCAGTCTCCTTATCCATCTTCTTCTCTATTTTGTCCAAGCTCTGCATTAACTTGATGTTAAAGCCTTCTTGCTGCTCCTTGGCTTTCATAAGCTTCTCGTTATCAGCTTTATAACTTTGGACATCCTTTTGCAAACTTTTTATGGTCTCCACCAAGTTCATGCTCTCTTCCTTTCCGTCTTCTCCATGCCCATTGGATTTTGTTACTGCAGCATCCACCCCCATACCAAATATTTTGCCTTCATCTTCATAATTGTAAGTTCCTTGGGCATCATCCATGTCTTGGTTTACTGATCTTCCTGTTGAATTCTTCTTACGTCGAATTATGTTCTTGGTTCTGCAAAATGTGTATGCAATAGGATTTGTAAGGCTACAAGAATTTAACAAATCCATCATTTTATACAACATTATGTTCTTCAGAATTTTTTCAGAAATAATTTATTTTTGATTTCTTGTGAATTCTTAACATCTTTTTTTTATATTCTTGAGTGAATACATGGATTTCGTTGTCCATGACGACTAATTCTTGTGTCCCCCCTTCAAAATATTTGAGCAAGAAGACTATTAATGGCATTACAGGGAAGAGAATTTCGTTAGCTCGAGCATCCTAGCTTCGATGCTCAGCCACCGTCTAATTATCTTCGAATTAGATCTTGACCTTTAAAATATTTCGCCACGCATCTAAGGTCTTTATTTCTTACCTTCAAACTTCCGCAGTCTCTAAAATACACTCTCGCGTTCCGTCGCCCTTAACTCGCTCCCATACTTGGAAGTTTTTCTTATTTCATTCATGTTATAACTTCCACCTCCTTCAAAAGGCACCGTGGTGTTCCACCGTATCCATTATACACCTATACTTAGTCATTTTCTCTAAGATCTCATCACGGGTTCGCGGTCATTTTCTTAAGCTTGATCGCCTTCGTGATATCCTTCACACCCACGTAGTCTTGACACTCAGTCAAATTTCGAAATTTTCACTGCGGGTTCGGGTGATCCCATATTTATTTTCCTCTTACAACTACATCCACCCGTTCACCCAACAAATCCTTAGGACTTAGACGATTTTCCACTTCTTACCGCGGGTCTGCGGGGATACCATACCTCTTTCCATACCCCCGATTCTCTCTGTGCTCCACGATAGCTTAACACTTAGACAAATTCCAAGATATTACCGTGTTTTCATGGGACTGACGGTTGGCCTGCCACATGGCTCCACATAACTTGCCAACTGTCATCCCATCCAAGATGTACCTTCCACCATGGCAGTACATGTCTTTCTTTTGCCACATCAGCTGACACGTAGCCTCCACATCATGCTGACATCATCGTACAGGAAAAGTACCCAAATTTTTCCAATTTTGCTTACTTCGAAAATCACCCAAGTTCGAAATTTCTTTCTCGGATTGCCATTAAAATTTGGAGATTCTAATTCTTGGTTCATTTCTTGCATTACTCATGAATTCTCCAAGAATTTCCAAGGCAGAATTGAAGACTTTTGCCCAATTTCCTTTCAATTTTTTCAATGGCGCCATGGTCGCTCTGTAACTGAACTTTCGGCCATCTACAAGCACAAATCTGCTCAATTAGAGACTAAAATTTGCTTATTCTTAATTTATGGGCTTAGTTCTTCGGAATTATTTGCAAAATTCCTTTAATTTCACTGCAATAATTCTATTGAACAATTTGCAGACATCTTCTGACATTCCGTCAAACAGTTTGCCAGCATAGTTTGCAAATCTCAGCTTTGCCCTCTATTAATTGGCCCATGCAATCTCAGTGTTGAAAATTGGGCTCTGATACCACTTTGTAACGTTCCCAGCCACCCAGGTTGGGCCACGCCACACAAAACTCTCCCAATTACAGCTCTGATACCACATTGTAACGTCCCCAGCTACCGAGGTTGGGCCACGCCTCACAAAACCCTCTCAATTACAGCTCTGATACCACTTAAGTAACTAATATACTTTTGCAATTGCCCAGATTAATGCAGATAACAACATCTATATACAGTTATAGCATATACAGAAAAACCCATAAGAATAATTGAATAATAGTAACATAACACATAAATTAACACACATTAAACACTTATCTTTAGTAAAAAGAACAACTACTGCATGCAGACCTTCCACATTCCTCCGAGCCTTAGACCACACCGCTCATAAACTCTCAGCACTGGGTCACCCCGGAGCTGGGGCTAAATTCCACCTGGGTAAAGGGTTTCTAACCAGGCTTAGGTCTCTTGAACAGCATATAAACTCAGACCCAAGAAGGGGTTGGTGTAAGTACATTCTAGAGACCCCTCCATTTCCTTGTCTCTTGGGATTTTAGGGTGTATTGACCCACGAAGGTGTTGTCCCTTATTCTATGGGAAGAAGGGGTTGAAGGCCTAGAGGGGTTGATGTTGGGTAAAAGATAAAAGTCGTGTTTAAACCTTCCAAATGCTTCGCCCAGGGATCACCCAAGAAAGCAATAAAATGCTATCTTTAAGTAAAGGGGACCCACAATATAATAAAGAATGCTTAAAAGGTTAGTTGAAGGATAGGAGGTCTCATCACGAGCCGACCTATCACGTCCATGAATATCTAGTGGTATGACATTCTCATCATCTTGTCACCAAACCAGGGCAATGGCTCTTAGTTGCATGGCTGAGAGAAAGGGGGTCTCATCACGAGCCAGCCTTCTCATTTCCACTAGGTGTATGTGGGTGACATTGCCATCATCTAGTCACCACGCCAGGGCAGTGACCTTCAACCTCTCCTTATGCTATATTGAAAGAAAAACAAAGAAAGAAAGATAAAAGGCAAATGATGGGCTTGGAAAAAGTGCATTGCGGACGAAGGTACTGTTGACCGCTGGGTTAGCACAGAGGTCAACTCATTTCATGAAGATTATCTATGTCGAAGACAGCAGGGTTCTACTGGGTGTTTTTAAACACCAGCACTTATATTTTTGTAAACGGGATATCCGCACCCCTGCAAGGGTAAATAATGTAATAATGTCTGCATGGATCATAGTTAGGTCAGGTACCTTGGATGTTGACATCAGGGGAGTTCCTTTCATCGGGAGTTTTTTAATCTCAGGGGGTTAATGTGGCCTAACTAGTCAGGTTAACTTTCCGGAGTTTTTCCCTCCCAGGCTCCTCCAAAGTGGTGGAAGGCGCTCTGGTGATCACGTACAATGAGTAACCTTTTAGGATGATTGTAAATGACCATGCTAGGCAGTGTCTTGAGTCTTGCGGGATTCCGTCGAGTCTAAGTCAGTTTTTTTTAATTAATTAATTATTTAATTAATTACTTATTTTTGAGCTTAATATTGTAAAAACTTCGTCTTTGGGAGAAAGATAGGGGTATTTGTGCTCAAAATGAATGGAATAGCACTCCCTACACCCACTGGCCAAGTTTCAGCTCAGTCGGACTATTTTTGCTTTGTCAAAGTCCACTCAGAGTCAGTTAGGGCAAAAACAGCAATTTTAATTGCTGAAGTGATTTTATTAAAAAATCACAAATCATTGTAATTTTTGAGTTAGATGGTGGATGTAAGGTGGAAAGTGGCAAGAAGACACCCTCCTAACCTACCCAACCCTTTCCCCACCTTTTCCTAGCTTAATTTGACCTTTTTACCCACTTTTTCACTTAATTAACCCTTGCCCTAAGGGGGAATTCGACCCTCACTTCTTATTTTTCTAAATAATTCCTCGAA
>JASDQU010100003.1:21164-41709 GCA_032191745.1 Picea mariana
TGTAATGCAGTGAGATAGAGATATGGACATCCCTATGGATGTGCCCCTAGTGGCTGAGCACTAGTCGTTGTATGAGATCCCTTGCTATATTGTTCAAGAGTCAGACATGCCTGTAACCCTAATTGTAAATTAAAGGGTACATGTCGGCCCCACCTTAATGTAATTGATAATTAATGTAAAAGATAATTAATCTGGTTATTATTAATTATATTGTGAGTTAGAGAGGTCGGCCTTGTTGTGCCAATAGACACTTTTGTTGACAGGTCGAGTCTAATATAAGTAAAGGTAGATTCCTCATTGAGGAATCATATATTTTGTGTGAGTTTGGAAATTTCAGCAAGTACATCTACTTGGGAAAAGTGTGCACCTCTCTTGGGCGCTGGTCTTCTAGGGTTTGTGAGCACCCTTTTGTGTGCTAGGTTTTCTTGGTGGTGGAGGTCCTTCTCTTGAAGAATATAGCAAAGGATTGGTTGGGTTTTTTTCCCTTGTTGAGAAGGGTTTCCCAGGATACTTCTTGTGTACTTGTGCATGGTGTTTCTTCTTGTGATCTTGGTTGCTGCAACACGATTGTTTATGGTTTAAGTAAAATGCTAAAATGGAATGAACTTCATGCTTAAACCTTGTTATTGAAAAATCAACATGGTATCAGAGCATAGGTCTTGAAGAACCCATTGCACAAGCAATTTTCAGCCATCTTCTCTCTCCTGCAAAACCGTATGGCCCTCGTAGGGTTTCCAGAAATTTCGTATGGCCTACCTTTCTAAGAGGTTTCAGCACTTGGCACTTGGACATTGGGGCTAAAAATACCATAGGAGTGTACAGCCTCCTTCAACAAACCTCTAGCAAGCTTCAGATTGAAATTTCGAGCATTTTGACTTTTTGGCCCTAGTGTTTCGCTAATTTCTGCAGAAAATTCAAAATCAGGGTTTCTACAACTGTTTGAAGGAGCTCTTCAACCCACCAGTGTTTTATTTTTCAAAGGCTTATTGTTGGCAGTCATAAGTCCAACAAAACCTAAAAGTGCTAGCCTAGCCTAACCGTTAGGTTTTCTAGCCCAGTTGACAAGGGTTTGTGAAGAATCTAAAATTATGATGAACAAAACTATGATGGAAGATAAGCTTGATGGATCAAGCAACTTCAAGTTCCTGGAAGACAAGACTTCAAAGGAAGACTTATTGTGGGTGATACAAAAAGGTGACATTGTCACTACCTCCTTCATGAAGATGTCAGAGGACAAAGATCAGCCATGTGCCATTGGAGAAATCATTTCACTGCCCTCAGGTATGCACTTGTATATATATTATTTGTATCATTGTCATGAGGGTAATTGCAGGACGAAGGAACCTTTTGTTGAAGTCGTGGATCTAGAGGGATCTCAAAGCATTCAGAGGAACAACACACTGGAAGTGAAGACTCCAGGTTTGATTGTTGTAATTGTCATTCCTCTAACCTATATTTCTAAAGTTTGCTACATTACAAGTAGGTGTTGTAGCTGTGACAACAATCCTTAAATTGTTTTGATTCTAGAGATGTACTCATTATTCTCCTTTAGGAGATATTCTTGTTTTGGTTCCTCTTGTTTTCTTGTTCCAGACAGGTTAAGAACAAAGGAAGATGCTTATCCTTCAGAGGGAGTCAAAAATATTTGAGAAAGAGGAAGAATAGAACCATCATTGAGACAACCAATGCAATAATGCATGATCAGAATCTTTCTATGATTCCATGGGCAGAAGCATGCATGACACAGTATATGTTCAGAACAAGAGTCTTCACCGGACTTTGAAAAACATAACTCCCGAAGAAACCTTCACCGGAGTGAAGCCTGAGATTGAACACGTCAGGACATTTGGGTGCCCAGTGTATTTTCACGTACCCAAAGAGAAGAAGTCCAAGCTAGATCCTTCAGGGAGAAAGGATACATTTATGGGATAACAATGAATCTTCGAAGACATTCCAGATCTACATCCCTAGTCAGAGACAGATTGAGACAAGCAGAGATGTTGTCCTTGAAGAAGAGATAGCCTTTTAAAGATCCAAAGAATCTCAGATGGAGATTGACAGTGAGACAATACCTTCTCCCCCTTCAGCATTTCAGAGGGAGACAGACATTATTCCAGTTGCTCCAATTGATATGTCCAGAGATATTGCAGTAGGGCATAAAAGGCCTGCCTAGGCTCACTCTGCAGGAGGTAGAGGAACATACAAGCCCCTCAAGGCACATCCCGAGAAAGCAAAAGAGATTTTCGAGCTATCCTTCAGTCATGAGCCACTTCATTGATTTTGAGCCTCCTTGTCTTGGAGAAGTAACAGGAGAACAGGTATGGCAAAATGCCATAACAGAGGAATACCAGTATATCTTAAAGAATGATGTATAAGATATTGTTCAAGACCAGAAGGGAAGTCTGTGGTAACTTCCAAGTGAATCTATAAGATCAAGAATGCAGCTGGTGGAAGTGTCGAGAAATACAAAGCGAGATCTATAGCCAGAGGATTCTCACAAAAAAAGGGAGTTGTATATGATGAGACACTTAATCCAGTAAGCCCGATACACTTCCATCCGTACTACCATCCATGAGTTGGAAACTATATCAGATGGATGGATTCTTGATGAGTTTGGGTTTCAGCAAGAGTATTGTTGATCCAAACCTATATTATTACAGTATTGGAGACAAGAGCCTGATTTTGATGACTTATTCAGAAATCCTTATTGTTGGATACAAGTAAGCTTTGACTTTTGATATCGAGATGAAGGATATGAGTATGATGCACTACTTCTTGGGACAAGAAGTATGACAGAGGACCGATGAGATTTTCCTGAGTGAAGGAAAATATACAGTGTGAATATTAACGAAGTTCAGTATGACAGAATGCAAATCCACGGCGATGGATTTGAAGAAAATGAATGATGATGATTCAGACGATATTGATCCACGGCTGATTGGATCACTGATGTATCTGGTTAACACCAGACTTGATTCATGCTATGCAATGAATGTACTTAGTCATTCCATGAGTCAGCCGAGACAAACTCACTGGACAGCAGCGAAACATGTATTGAGATATCTATGAGGCACAGTTAGATATGGCCTAAGATATGTCTCCAGTGTAGACTTGAGTTTGCAGGGATATGCAGAATGGACAGACAGTGGACTGGAAGAGCACATCTGGTTATTGTTTTATCGTGAAGTTTGCCACAGTTTCCTGGTGCAGCAGGAAACAAAGCCATGTGGCCTTGAGTACCACAAAAGCAGAGTATATATCATTGAGTATGCGAAGCAGTGCGGCTTCATAAACTTCTGACAGATTTACTTGATCATGAGATGGATTCTATGATTATAAACAGAGTTGTGTGAAGCTCTTTGAGAAACTTGTGTTTCATGATAGATCGAAACACGTTAAGATAAAATATCACTATATCAGAGACATGATGCAGAGGAAAAATAGTACACATGCAGTACCTTCCTACACATGAGCAGATTGCAGGCATCTTCACCAAATTAGCTTGGTGAAGGATACCTCCCTAGTTGAGAGGGAGTGTTGATGACTATAGCCAAGACAGAGTTCGAAGTACTTCCGTATGAGACTTGGCCTGATGAAGAATGCCTCCCTAGCTGAGAGGGAGTGTTGATGATTACAGTTGCGTGAGAAATTCTCCAGGACACAGACTGATTGAATCGACCTGAGAGAGAGCCCCTGAGATGGGTGTGTGGTTCCTATCTGAGACAAAACTGGAACGTAGTGATGGCCTCCTCCTTACAGAGAATTGAGAAGAACTCCAGATGATTCTCCTGTGTAACGCAGTGAGAAAGGAGATCTGTTGAGTTGGACGTGCATGTGGCTGAGCACAAGGTGAAGGTGTGAATTCCCATAGAGATGGGTGCATCGTCATGAGACAAAGATGAAGATGATGTATTAGCCTCCTCTGAGCAGAGAGTTGAGATGATGAACTCCAGATGACTCTCCTATGTAATGCAGTGGGAAAGAAGATCTGTTGAGTGGACGTGCCTGTGGACGAGCACAGGTGAACGTGATCCTAGTGGTTGAGAACTAGTGAGAGTGGTTCTCTTGTGTAATGCAGTGAGATAGAGATATGGACATCCCTATGGATGTGCCCCTAGTGGTTGAGCACTAGTGGGTGTATGAGATCCCTTGCTATATTGTTCAAGAGTCAGACCTTCCTGTAACCCTAATTGTAATGTAAAGGGTACAGGTCGACCCCACCTTAATAGAGGTCGGCCCTGTTGTGCCAATAGACACTTCTGTTGACAGGTCAAGTCTAATATAAGTAAAGGTAGATTCCCCATTGAGGAATCATATCTTTTGTGTGAGTTTGGAAATTTCAGCAAGTACATCTACTTGGGAAAAGTGTGCACCTCTCTTGGGCGCTAGTCTTCTAGGGTTTTTGAGCACCCTTTTGTGTGCTAGGTTTTCTTGGTGGTGGAGGTCCTTCTCTTGAAGAATATAACAAAGGATTGGTTGGGTTTTCTTCCCTTGTTGAGAAGGGTTTCCCAGGATACTTTTTGTGTACTTGTGCATGGTGTTTCTTCTTGTGATCTTGGTTGCTGCAACACAATTGTTTATGGTTTAAGTAAAATGTTAAAATGGAATCAACTTCATGCTTAAACCTTGCTTATTGAAAAATCAACATGTGTGACTACTACAAATATTTCTCACTCTACCAACTCTACAAATCCATACCCATCAACTCTTCAGGAAAATTAAAAATGTAAACTAACATGTTTGTCCAAACTATCTCCGCCTATTCACAAGATTTTCAACCTATGTCCACACATATGACTCATGTACGCCCTGTAATGAAAACTCAATATGCTAAATTAATTTGTTTTCCTGCATATAGTTCATGTTGTTTTGTTGTCTCCCGTGTATGACTTGCAGTGAAAACTTAAATTGCAGGGATTGAAAAACTATCCAACTCAAGCCCAATAATGTCATGTTGTTGCCACTAATTTCACCCCCTGCAACAGTGAATTGTAAACACTTGCAAACCCAACTCCCAATTCCCAATCTCACATGAGTGATTTGACCTCACTTTCACCACTTACATGCAGAATCAGCCATGGCCATAGCTCACCAAGAAAAATACCATTTAAATCATTAATATGTTTTTCCTAATATTCAAGTTGGGAAAATTTTAAATATTAATTATTTTTTAATTAAAGACTAGTGTGTCCTTTCTCACATCCACCTAACGAAAAAAATAAACTTTACCTTATGTCCATCATGTATTCCTTGTACGTGTAAATGCTTCAAGATCAAAATCTGGTCATTATCTCCCTATGCCACAATATCCTATCCATGATCCCCTGTGCCACCCTATGCCACAATATCCTATCCATGATCCCTTGTGCCAGTGTGCCAATGATGGCTTTACTATTCACTGTGATTTCCTTGATGCCCTAGAATCAAGCTCTTATCCTCCTAGATGCCAATGAATCTTGGCTCTAATACCATATAACATAATGTAGAGGTGTAGAGAAGAGTGAGAGAAGATAGTCTCATTGAATATATAAAATATATAGAAAAGTCATTTGTCTCATGAGAGAAACGAACTATGATGACAACCAACATTATGTAACTAGAAAAACACATGTGACTATAAACAATTTATAAAGTTCTTAAATCGCTTTATTTAACACTAACTTAAAAGTAATCGACTATATTATGACTAAATACAGTATATCACAGACAAATCTATGTCTTTTATCCAGCATGTTGCCAAGATGCATATCAAAATCAAGGATATTAATAATTATGGATCAAGCACAAGAGAGGTATAAAGAGTTTCATAATCAGCATCGGGTACAAAGAGTTTCATAATCAACATCAAGTTCCTCATCAATTCAAAGAGGACGATAGTGTATAGCTGCATTTGGACAATCAAAGGTTTCAAAATAAACAACTTTATAAGCTAAAATCTATTCTGTATGGGCCTTGTTGAGAATGTGTAATGTCCCCCACCTCTTGATGAAGAGGTCTGGAAAGACTTAGTGGTCTAGTCATCCCCACTAGACCATAGTCTCATGCAGCCTGGGGAAAGGTCAGCTAACTCAATGTTATATTTTGAAGTTGACTTGGAAAAAGGTAAAAAGGGTAAAAAGTAACTCAATGAAGGAATAGAGCGCTTGATGTTGAGTTAGGAGTTGAACCTAGGGGTTAACTTAACTCAACAAAGAAACTATAAAGAGGTAATAAAGGGAAGCCTAGGGCGCACCTCTCACTCCATCTTGGATATTATTGCATTTGGCTATTGGGCTCTTGAGCACATAGTTTTTAGGGGTTTTGAGAATACAAACCCTAGAGAACAACTTAGTGGTGAAAGATTCCACTCACCTTGTTCCAAGCTTGGTCTCGGGGATGAAATACTCCACCCACACCATTCTATAGTCTTCACAGGTACCATCATCAATCCAGGAGGCCAGCAGGTTGTACCCTTGAGGGTTTTCCAACAGGGGCGCATCATTTCTTGGAGAGGAGTTCGATCTAGCTTTGTGACAGGATCTATTGACATTTTGGCACCTAGGTATTATTTGCAGGCCCTTGATCATCAGATTTGGAGCATTTTGGGAGGGTTACTCTTGCTAGATTATTATCTGGAGCTTTGGGACGTTTTTGAGAGAAGGAGGGCGCAACTGTGATTCAGATCTACTCAGTTTGGAGGGGTTACACCTCAGATCTGATCCTGAGACTTCTCCTAGTGGCTTGTGGTGGCCCGATCTACCTTTCTAGAGAGTTTCAGTGTATTTGGAGGCTTCCTCCATCAGGGCCAAAATATTGAGCTTGACAGTCTTCAGGAGGGCGTAGCCTTGATTAGGGTTTCAGCAGTTTGGAGGGGTAAATCTTGGCATCTGGACTTGATACTTCAGGGAGGGCTTCTACTGGTCCCGATCTATCTTTCTGGGAAGTTTGGTATTGTTTGGAGATCCTCTTCAGTTGGGCCGAAACCTTGGTCTTCTTAGCTCTACAGCAGGACGTGCCATCAGCCAGGGGGGTTTGGACTTGACCCTAGTTTCTTCTTGTGTTGTTCTTCAGTGTATATCCAGCCTTTGGGAGGCTTGCATCTCTTATCCGAAGCATTTTGTAGCAGCTTATCTATTATCTATTGGAGCCATCTGATGTTATTCCAGATCTGCATCCACTTTGTATCAGGTTCTTGCTTCTCATAATAATAAAGGTCAGATCTATGCTATTTGGTTCTATATCTTGTGTACTGGTTAGATCTTGCATTTGTATTGAGTATATCTTCAAATTTGTGATTAATAACTGAATATAACCCTAAGGCCGAAACTTGAGAGGCCAACCTGGAAACACAAACAATCAAACAGTTAATTCAGTGGTCAGTTAGTGTTCCAAGTGAAAAAATTGGCTTGGGAACATTATAGAATGTTGAAGTTCCTCATCAATTCAAAGCGGACGATATTGTATGGCTGCATTTGGACAAGCAAAGGTTTCAAAATAAACAACTTTATAAGCTAAAATCTATTTCGTATGGGCCTTGTTGAGAATGTTGTAAACTTTACTCTTGGCTACAATTGATTTTATCTTGTAAACATTATTAATGTATTTTTAGGTTTGGCTTAGGTTGACCTAGGCATCACTTATTTATTATATTTCTAGGCTAGTTAATGACCATTTAGTCAATGTGAGCACATAACCCCTTTTGGGTAAGGCACCCTACCTTTTGAGTTGTGCATAAATATATAACCAATTTATATTTATAACATCATCTTAATCTATTTGATCTCTTTATACAAGTGATTCATTCTTTAGCCTACAGGTGCCACATACTATTGCGCTCTCTTGTTCTTGGTGTGATCTTTGTGCTGGGTTATCTTTCTTTCTCCTTATCATATTTGTGCACTCTCTCTCTAGTGCACTTGTGATCAGCTCTAGCACTCTTATTATGGGTTACTGCTTTCTCTAGCGCACTGGAACTAGGGTTTACTTCTCTCTAGGGTTGTCCCTCCTTTGGCTGCCCTAGTATTGTTTTCCTTATAACAAAATTAAGGTTGTGCTGGTTCATTTACTCTTTATGCTGAAATAGGGTCTGTTGATTGGTTTAATTCGATCCTTTTTCTCTCTTGTGGATCTCAACAAGCCTTATATCATTACTCAAACAATAGATTCCAATGCGCTTTAGTTAGAGTTTCCAGCTCAACTTGGCATTCATGAGGTTAATGTTAATCTCTTGGAATTATATGAACCTTCACATCTTGATGAAAGCATTCCGATTAGTAATATAATGAACACTATTCTTGACTTTCAACCTCCTTTGGATGACCATACTTATCTTTATGTTTGCACCAATACTACAAGAAGACAGCAAGAATTACTTACTTGGTTGGTTGCCATGGCACTTTACTTACACAGGCCAAGTGACTGTCTCAAACCACTTTTCACTGTTCAGTGACAATTTCCCCATTAATAGTAAAGCGTAACATTACTTTCTTCTAAGCAGGGAAGAAAGGATGAGAACTCATCATAATAAATTTTTAGAAATGGATATAATTTTTAAAAATGGATTTAAATATTGTATTATAAAAAAAATTATTTTCTTCTTGTAACATTTCCTCTTTTAACTCCACTTCTTTAACTTTTTTTTCTCATCCAAGTTTCCTCTTTATGATGGAGATAGCTTTACTTCTTAATGAATGAGATAGCTTTTCTTCCTAATGAATGAGATAGCTTTTCTTCCTATCCATTTTCCTTTATGGATGAGTTTTATTTACAAAAGCTATTGTACTTTATTATATATACATATAATGCAATATAAATCATACAGATTGTATAGGTGGCATATACTTTTGTACTTGTGCTTGCATGATCGTGCTTATTTGTTTCAGTTATAAGCGAATATCGTCTTGGTTGGCTTCAAAAGCCAAAGGAACCTAAGTTTCCTAAGTGGGTCAGGGCTCCATTTTGGTCGGTGGGTTTTTAGCTGTGAGGTGACAGTGCTTGATTTGATGATCAGATATCAGAAACAAGTGTTTGAAATGTTGATATAGCTCATAGGTGGGCTCAAAATCTTGTCTCCACCTGAAATACTCAATGTATTCCCTCGGGTCATTTGATAGGTTAACTTGCACACATATTCTCTTATTGGAGCTTAACTAAAACACCGTCCAAGGTTCATGATAGACAAATTTGTTTAGGACTGGGGATAACCTGTCCACAAAATGCCAAAAATGAACTCACAACAAGGGAACTGTACCCACGCTAGGGAACAAAGCTCAACAGAATTGCATGCCAAAAAAATCTTTTTAACTATTTTTTAACTTTGAGGGGTCACCCTCATGTCCTATCGAAAGGCAGGGGGAGGTCCCTTCATATGTACCAAGGGACACACGCACCAAATTGTAAGACAAGAATCCCAAACTCACACAAGGACAAAGGAAGTGTTCCCCTCTCAAATTCACGTCCCCTAAGGCAAGGGATGCAAACCCAGCCTATGTAGATGAAAACAAAATGAACAGAAGAAAACCTTTTTGATTTGAGACGTCCCCTAAGGCAAGGGATGCAAACCCAGCCTATTTCGATGAAAACACAATGAACAGAAGAAAACCATTTTGATTTGATGAGTGAAAAACTCAACACTTTCAAATATCTTTAAAATCTCAAATGGATGGACACATGAATAGACATATCTACCCTTATAATTTTGGATTATAGGTACATACGTAATTACACGTATAACCCCCCACTAATGGGCTATTTGAACCCCAATCCTATTGGCTCCGATAGAATGATCCCTTTCGACATCGCAAAGTGCAAAGGGCGTAACATAGCATGCCCCTTATGGGCCTATAAGGGAGATCAATTCAATGACACAAAAGCTAAAATATATAACTTGCATACAATAAGTATCATATCACAAAAATTAATTGACATGGGACCATGCTAGTGCATATAAATATTAAAATATGAGTTGTGTCGAGTAATTAACAGTACAGAATACTTGCTGCATATAAATACTTGGATTCATTTTCGACTGGTGTTGTGTAGGCTAACAGGGCTCATTTTGCAAGCCCGCAAGCCACCCCTCGAGACTATAAAGCTCGCATTGTGTGATGTCGCAATGCTCATCCTATAAGCCATGAAGACAACCTTTAGTCCCATAATGCTCTCATTCTATAGACTCATAGGGCTAATACTACAAACCCATAAGACACTTTGAAATCCTAGATGGATAGACAAATCCATGGTTACATGCATATATGTTTGTGTGAACGTGTATGTGCACACATGTGTCTATATAGAAAGAGTTATAAATATAGATTACAGATGGTTAAAGAGATAGGTGAGAATTGTAAATATAGATTACACACGGTTAGAGAGATAGGTGAGTACTTATCCTTGTCGAGTAACCGACACGATACAATACTTGATGTATATCAAGCCTTCAATATGGATACTAGTATTTACCCTTGTTGAGTGATTGTTACATTACAATACTTAAGTTAGATATACTAGTATCTACCCTTGTTAAGTGATTGATACAGCACAATACATAATGTACATAAATCATCGGATTGATTTTCGAGCCCTTTGGGTCCTTTGCATCCCAAAGGCCCTTCTTAATAAGGTAATTAATGATGCGAATCCTTGGGTTGATTTTGGGACCATTCAAGCTATAATATTCAATTAACACACTATAATACTTAATATAAGTGGTGAGGTTGTTTATCTATTCTTTGGCTAACCTTTCTGTTTTGTGAACTTGCTAGAATCATGTTGTGCAAACCCACACGACTGACCTATGTTGTGCAAACCCACACGACTGACCTGTGCAAGCCCACAAGGATATAGTATATAAACATAAAGTGTCTCTATAAAGTTGGTTGGAAGGACAATAATATTATTTTCAGTATATATAGCACATAGAATATAGTATATACAATACGGACAATGAATTATATATATCATATGGTATTCTTTATTATAGTAGAAGATAAAAAATAGGCCTACTATATTATATAATATATATGTCCAAATGATGAACTGAAAGCATCATATAACTCTATACCTAAAGATCCTTAGGTGTGGAGATGTCTTGTAGTTTATATTTCCTTAGATTTACAAAAATGTTAGAAAACCAATGTTTAGATCGTTCATTTCTCCATGGATTTGCCAAATGGGGTTTCAAAATTCTAACTCGTGGTGTATATAGTGTGTGGGTGGAGATTCCAACAAATAGATCATGGTATGCATGCATGAGCGGGGACACCGGCCATCGGTTGACTAGCTTCTTTGAAGTACCCACTATTGCAACTGCAGAACTATGGTGTCTACCATTTCAAGGTGACTATAACTGCAAGTTAGAAGAAAATAATAGTGTTATATCAAGCCAATTGCTTTCTTTCTTTGAATCGTGATTATGCTCTTTTAGAGAAGTGAATTTGCACAAATAATGTGCGACAACAGTGACAAAATTTGCCACTGGTAGTGTGTGCTATTGTCAATTTGCCTACACATATTCTTTTTGTGCTATAGCGACACTTAATTCCGACAATTTCTCTATACATCGTACAGAACTTGCCATAATTCACAAAGCGAAACCCCATTATAGATTAGACAAGGTGATTCATAATGTGTAGTAAGTTTTCAAAGATTCGCCTTCTTTGAAAACCACTTGTGAATTTTGTCTATACATATTCTTTTTGTGATATAGTGGCACCTAATTCCAACGATTTCTCTATAGTCTGTACAGAACTTGCCATAATTAAAGCAAAACCCTATGATAGATTAGAAAAGATGATTCAGAATTTGTGTAAGTTTTCAACGATGCCTTCTGAAAGCCACTTAAATGAAGTTTATAATATGCAACCCCATTGCCCAAAAAAAATGGAAAGATCGACACATATTCCTAAATTTTAAGAGGTAATATTGACCATTTGGCTAGTTTTTCAATATTTTTCGAAGAAATATTAATTGAAAATGGAATTTCTAGAAACATAAAATATTTTTATCTGGAAAATTGGCCACATTTTGTTATAAAATTTTAAAATTTTAAAAATAATAATAATAAAAATAAAAAAGAAAACAAAAAATTTGTCAAATATTTACAATGATAGGTTGAGAATTATAAAGATATGTTGAAAATTATAAAGATTCAACAAAAAATTTACACATAAAAATTAGTATTTTAAAATCTCATTGTTTGTCAACACTGCAAACTATCCTTAGGCATGCTTGGCAAATATATGAGTAAAAAAAAACTGAGTTATACTAACTTGTTCAGAAGCTTCCTTTGGACTGTTCACGGCACCAGACTGTTCTCCGAATTTCTCAATGCTCTCAAGCACCGCATCATCCAACTTTATCTCTGCATTGCCACCAGGTCCAACCAAATTTTCTCCAAATTTGTCCGCAGGTTCAAGTATTGTGTCAACTGTACCGGTCTCTTTTGCATTGCTGATAGATCCGCCACTCTCCTTTGAATTTATCCCATCGCTCGATAGAAGTTCACAGATTTCACCCCGTAAATTTGTGTCCGTGTTGCTCACAGCTCCACTTCCAATTTCACCAGAAACCCCGTTCTTTTCCTTCGACCTTGCTCCAGCAACACTAACCCTATCCTCCCTCAACGTCTCATTAAGTTCACAAATCTCCTTATGCTTGCCCGTTTCATCCCCGTATTTTTTTACTACAATTGTTGTGACCCGGCCTATGTCTTCCTCGGACATTTTCATTTTCTTCGTGGTACTAAAGCCACTAGTGCCCTCCTCTTTCTCCGACAACATTTTATTTTTATCAACAGAAACTAAATTCGTATCCTCTGTTTTACTCGCCTGTGACTCGCAAGAATCCTTGAAAACCCCCGATCCTGAATCCATGACAAAATTTCCGTTAATTGAGCTCGCATCCGCTCGCATATCAACTTCTGCTAATGCAGGCGACGGTTGCCGATTTGAACAAAGCTCTTCCGGCTCCGCGATTCGTTCAGGGATGCCAAAGTGAAACATAATGC
Source organism: Picea mariana (assembly GCA_032191745.1). Classification (NCBI taxonomy): domain Eukaryota; kingdom Viridiplantae; phylum Streptophyta; class Pinopsida; order Pinales; family Pinaceae; genus Picea; species Picea mariana. Next base: position 34,150 of record JASDQU010100003.1, read on the forward strand.
TTCCATCTGAAAACTCTGCCGAAATATGCAAAGGCTGCGCATGTAAGGAGATACTGCCGTAAAATAAAATCAAAATTAAGACGGAAATTGCACGCAAGTGACGGACATCCTCCATCACTCAACAGTATAACAGAGTCGGAGCATAAGATCGGATAAACTTTCCTGGAAAGTTGATGTCTCCGTTTTGTGATAGAAAAATTAAAAAATAGATAGCAAAACAAAAAACTAATGCGTCCTATAAATTAGGAAATGAAATTAAACAGTGCTACATTAAACTTTAAAGTCCGCAAGACCATTGCGAGAGCAAAATAGAATAAGCTAAAGAAACAAACCAAAGGAAGCCAGTTTTTCACCGATTCACGCAATAAATCCTTTAAATTGCAGTAATTTTCGTTACGGCAGCCAAGATTCAGCAACAGCGTTTTAAAGATTTAAAGATTTAGCAAAAGTATTGTAAAGATTTAACAATTCATCAAAAGTATTTGTTGTAAATATGGCGGTGGAAACAGTACATGCCTCTGGTAGAGATTATCTCGAATTCAGAGCCAGAAGAAGAAGAATTAACCGCGAAATACGATCTTCTCCGCAATTGAACGGGGACGGCAAAGCGCCGGCATTGTTTCCTTGGCAGACGAATTACAGTCTTTAGCGGAGTAGCGTTGTTAAAGCTTTTCGCACAGAGAAGGGAAGCTCTGAATCCATGTAAACACGAAATCATTAAACCGCAATCCAGCATTTTCCCTACCACGGAATGCACCATTTCTTAACCCTATCGATAATAATTTCGATTGGAATTATTAAAGCTCCTTGCAGTTCCATGGATCATAGAATTATTCGTGTCTGCGTTTCCTCTTTGTCCGTCCGGACAAATTAAAATAAAATGCTGACTAGTGCAGTTAAAGAATTATATATTCTGGGGTTTGTCGAGGCGAGTATAGTAGATCCACGCAGAGGTGACTTTCATTTTGTATTTGCTCTCGTCATGCCCTGTCAAGATGGTGCCTCGCGGCTTTTATCAGGTTTAGGCCCGCCGATTAATTTTATTCGGGTCAATCTCTTTATTGGGAATCGGATTATTTCAAAGGAACCGGATGCTCTCTCACAGGGTATTGGTAGCTAAAACCAGATGTTGCTCTGCAACTAGAAAATAACAGAAATTAAAAAGAAATACAATTTTAAAAGGTTATAAAAAAACGTGTCTCTTAGGGCATTTTAATTGGTCGACTGTGCCAACGAGACAACGTAACCTTATCCTTGCAATTAGGTCAAAGAAAGATATTAGACTTATCCCTCCGGCTAAGGCACACCGTAGGGTTTTTCAGCACTTTGAATTTATTTATGTATAAAAAAACAATTTAAACAAAAGAAAATAGAAATTTTGTCCAAATTTACATCTTCGAATTCCGACTAATTCTTACTAAAAAAATTCAAAAGATAGAAGGTTTAACCAACACCATTAGAATATTGTATATCTTTGAAATAGTTCATTTTTAAAGATGAAAAAACATACAAATATACAAATATGAAGTTATTTCCAAAAAATTTAAATAATTATATTTATAATATATATATAATTATTATATAGATTATTTGAAAAACATAAAATTTAAATGAAAATTTAAAATAGTTATATTTTAATATATATTAAATTATCATATAGAATATTTGAAAAACATAAAATCTAAATAGAAATTTAAAATAAGTTGTATAGGCATTTTTAAAATGAAAATTAATAGAGATCTCATGTTATGGTTTATAGTGTTTTGGGGGATTTTGGTCCTCTCATTCTTTTATGTTAGAAATGTACTAGCTAAAGTTTCCAACAAATATAGTAGATCATTTTTTAATGGGGATGTTTTCTATGTTGAAGAAATGTTTTGTGAAGGTACTCATCTATGTGGTTAAAATTTTATTGTGGATGAGGTTCATCTCATTGATGAGAATGTAGCAAATATGTTTTAATTTTTCTTGAAGAGTTGTTAGTGATTGTTCTCTATAGGCTTCATTTCCTTTATGGTAATTTGATGGGATATATGTATGATTGATGTAGTTATGTCAAAGGTTGTGTTGTCAGTCAAAGAAAGCAATAGCAAGGGAGGGTTTATGTTGTTTGTGGTTGTTAGGAGTGTTTGTTTGATGCAACCAATCAAGTATGACTTTCTAGTCTTGACATTTTCAATGGAGGGGTGGTTTGTTTTTTTGTGGAGTGAATAGGATAATGTTGAGAGTTGTGCATGAGTACCGCGATTAACTCAATGTGTGTACCTTTTGTGGGTATTGGGTGGTAGTGGATACTTGCAAGGAGTGGACCACATACCTTTCATGGTGCAAGAAGCTTATGTTCGACAACATAGGCATTCCAATAGAGGACAAACACCTTCAATAACCACTCACACAGTGAAATCAAAGATCAACACACTAATGATTTTACATGGTAAAACCCTTATGGGGAAACATCCACGGCCCCAGCCAATGCGGCCACTTGGAGCAATTTATTAATTGAAAAGAAAAAAGTTACAGAGAGTTTCTCACAATCGATCATCGGTAAATTGCTCTCCATGCTCTTTAAATAGAGACATGGACCAATTGGGTGTTAAGCCACGAATCAATGTAGTTGTTAAGATCGAGAAGAATATGAGTCGTCGGATCATTGTATGTCGAAAACATATCATGGCCTTTGGATTACTTAACTACTAATGCATACTAATGCATATTAAAGAAACAAACTGGGAAACACACTTTTACCTAACGACACATTAGACCAAGTTGATCTTAACTAACTCCTAAGTGTCTAAATAACCTAACATCCCCCCTTAAGAAAAACTTGGGATAGGATTGAAGGATTTATAAAGGTGACACAATAGGAGAAGGAAGGAGGCATTAGAGCCTATCCCCCCTTAATGACAACTTCCTAAACTCCTAACATAGATTTAAGTTTGGAAAACTTCGCTTATGTAAGAGACTTTGTGAAAATGTCTGCAACTTGATCTTTTGTAGGGAAAAAGAGCACTTCAATAACTTAATCACGAATGAGCTTTCTAATGAAGTGCATGTGTAGCTCGATGTGTTTGTTGCACTAATATTGAACTGGATCTTTGGCAAGCTTGATGGCACTCTGATTGTCGCACCAGAGGGTGGTCAGATGTTGCTATCGGAATCCAAACTCCGAAAGGATCTGTCGAAATCACAAGGCTTCCTGACTTGCATTAGCTGCTACTCGATACTCTGCTTCTATTGAAGAAAGAGAAATAGCCTATTGTTTCTTACAGGCCCCAATGATAAGTCTTGAACCAAGGATGAAAACATAACCTGCAATAGACTTTCGATCATCAGGGTTGTCGGCCCAATCTAAATCAGTGAAACCAACCAATAAAGGAGTCCCCCCTAAGTTGTAATGTATCACGAACTGAATTGTACCTCGAACATACCGAAGTATCCTTTTAGCTGCTTTCCAATGGATTTCATGGGGTGTTTGCATATATCAGACAACAAGACCAACATCAAAGGAAATATCAAGAAGAGCATGAGTCAAGTATAAGAGGATACCAACTAACTGACACTAAAAAGTGGCATCAACTTCGGGAGAAGTACAGGTTGCAACAAGTTTGACTATGGAGTGGAAGAGAGCATGGGCTAGTTTAGAATTTTCCATGTGAAAACGACGAAGAAGGTCGCATGCATACTTAGATTGGGAAAGAAAAATTCCTTCCTTGGTTTTCAAAACTTTGAGGCCAAGGAAATAATGCAAATAGCCTAAGTCGGTCATTTCAAATTTCTTCTTAAGGCTAGTTTTCACATGGTTTAAAAGTTTATGGTCACTACTAGTGAGGTTAAGGTCATCAACATAAAGAATAAGTATTATGAGATGGCTTCCTATTTTCTTGGTATAGACATTAGGGTCAAAATGACATCTAGAAAATCTAGTGTCAAGAAGAAAGCTATCCATTTTGGCAAAGCAAGCTCAAGGAGCTTGCTTAAGACCACAAAAAGATTTCTTAAGGCGACAAACAAGGCTAGAGTCATTCTGGACATAGCCAGGAGGTTGTTCCATGTAGATTTCTTCTTGCAAATACCCATGCATGAAGGTGGATTTAACATCCATTTGATAGACCTCCCATTTATGTGAGGAAGCAAGGGCAAGAACAAGGTAGATGGAATTCATTTTGGCTACAAGGGCAAAGGTTTCATTATAGTCAATGCCTTCAACTTGAGAGAATCCTTTGCCAATGAATCATGCCTTGTGTCTTCCAACACTTCCATATGATGCATACTTAGTTTTGTGCACCCATTTACATCTAACAAGTTTTATTTTTTTTCGAAATAGGTACAAGATCCCAATTATTGTTCATTATTAAAGAGTGATACTCTTCATCCATTGTTGTATCCCAATCTGGATGACCTGAAGCTTCTGCAAATGTTTCTAGATCATGAGTTTATGAAACTTGAGCCAAAAGAGAAGAGGCTCGCTAGAACTGTGAACATGTTCGACGTTGATCTAAAAGATTACTAGCAAGATCACTAGTTGCTTCTCAAGTTGAAAGGACCCATTTGGGAAGTGGTGGTACTGGTGCAGGTTCATGTTCAATGCACTCATCTGGAGGAGGGTGAGTAGGCGGAGGCGGATTTTCATCCTCATTGTCATCATCTAAAGAAAAATAAACCAGAATAGGAACAAAAGATGGCACAAATGTCGAAGATGGTTCACAAGCCATAGAGGGCACAAACGTCAAATTAGGATCATAGGCCAAGAAATTTTCATCAAATTTAACATCTCTTCTAATAATAATTTTATTAGAATGAGGTTGAAGAAGTCTATAACCTTTGACATCTTCAGAATAACCGACAAAAATAAACTTCTCACTTTTCAGTTGTAAAGCTTTCCTTTTCTCATCAGGAATGTGAGCCCATGCTACACTACCAAATACACGGAAGTGGCTTACATCTGGCTTAATTTTATTCCATGCTTCTATTGATGTTACAGTAGCCATGGGAGGTATTAACCTCTACATGTAATCTTTGATGAGACTAGAACATTCTGGGAAGCAAGAGAAACCCTAATTCGCTGGGTAATAACCCTAGAAGACAAGTTTTCTCAAGAGAATAATTTATATTAAATTATTAGCCTCCAAAAGAAGAAGTCGACCCAATTAGGTCACTTGGAGGACTATAAATAGAGGGCGTTTGAGCTCATTTTCACTCACTCACTCTCACAATTGCATAAGGACTAGTGGTGCACATGATTGGTGGAGAGTTGCAGTTGTTGCAATAGTGACTTGGTCTTTGGTTATGGTTTGGACTTTCTGCTTGGTACGCTAGCTTTGGAGAGAGGTACGCTACCTTGGTTGGCTATTGGTTCTAGTGATTTCTTCCAAAATTATTATGTCTGTCAAGTCTAAGGTGCTCGAGGGTGGTGTTTGTGCCTATGGTTGGGTGACAATATAGTGATATTGTCTATGGTGAAATGAGCACACCTATTATTTTAACAAGTTATCGGCCCACACTATCTTCAGACAGTCTAACCATTGGAAGGTAGATTGGGAGGATTTGCTCAATTGCAGTTGCAGTTGCAGTCAGAGTTTTATTGCAGCAACGAAACCCTAACCCTCTTGTTGAGGCACCTTAGGTGAAGCACTTGACCTAATTCCTGGATAGCCTAGTGCGCCCTAGCCAAGCGCACCTCCTGGTACTCTTAGCAAGCCGAGGTGTCAAGTTTGAGTTTTTGGTCAAAGTCAAAGCAGTAATGACTTACTCAATGAAGTTAGAAAACAAGTTAGAAGGGGCTTTAAACTTCAGAGCATGGAAGACAAGGATTGACCTCATCCTTGCCAAGAATAAAATCCTAGATATCGTGAAAGGAAATATCATGGAACCACAGTTTGAAGCAGGAAAAGAGAAGGAACCTCAGAACGTTGTAGCACTGGAGAAGTTCAAGGATAATGACATTAATGTTATAAGTATCATAGTGGACTCTATAAAGTATCACTTGATACCCCACATCTCTCATCTTGACTCATCCAAGAATATGTACGATGCCCTAACAAACCTTTTCTCAGTGAGAAATATTGGAAAAGTGATGAGTCTAAAGAATCAACTCTGTGACATAAAGATGACAAAGGATGACACCATAGCTTCAAACTTTGTGAGGATTTCTCGATTGAGAGATCACCTACAAGCTATTGAAGAAGCCATCCCAGAAAAGGAAGTTGTGAACATAGCACTCAATGGTCTCTCTAGATCATGGGATGCATTTGTTGCAAGTATGAATACAAGTAAGGAGTTTCCAACATTAGAAATTTTTGGACATGTTGTGCAAAAGAAGAGACGAGGTTAAACTCCAAGGGAAAACCTTAGAAGGAAGAAGATGCTCAAGCCTTTGCAAAAAAGTTTAAAATACATGGAGCTAAGAAAATATTTGATTCAAGAAAGAAGTTCAAGAGAGATATATCAAAGGTACAATGCTTTGAATGCCATGATTATGGCCACTACTAAAGGAATTGTCCTAAACTAACAAGGAAGAGAAAAGAGAGACATCACGCATCATCTGCCAATGATGAGGAACCCTCAAAGAAGACAAAGCATGATGAAGAAGATTTCTTCTATTATTCATCCCTTACTCTAGCCATTGAAGATGACATGTGGTTGATCGATAGTGGAGCTTCAACGCATATGATAGGTGACCGTAAGATTTTCTTAAACATGAAGGAAAAAGAGGCACCTCATAAAGTAGAGCTTAGAGACAATAACTCTTATGCAGTCAAGGGAATTGGACAAGCTACTATCAAAATGGAATCAGGTAACTCTATTCATCTTAGTAATGTTTTATATGTTCTTGGTTTGAAAAAGAATCTAGTATCTATTTCATGTTTAGAAGAGAAAGGAAATAGAGTATATTTTGTGGATGGAAAAGTTCGTGTATGGTCTAAAGACTCCAAGATAGAAAACACTAGAGTTATTGGAGCCCGCAAAGGAACGTTATATAAACTCCTAGGTTGAAATACTCAAGCCTTGGTCAGAATACTCAAGCCCCAGTACATGACGAAATCAACCCTAGTGAGTTATGGCATAGAAGGTATGATCACCTTCACTATCAAGCCTTGCCATCCCTGAAACAGATGGTTGTAGGCATACCAAAATTACAGTCATCACATGAAGGTTTGTGCAGAGGATGTGCACTTGGGAAGAACATTAAGAAACCTTTCCCAAGCAGTGAGAATAGATCCAAAAGGATATTAGACCTAATACATTATGATGTATGTGGACCTATGCCAGTGAAGTCTCTAAGAGGATCTCTTTACTATGTAATGTTTATAGATGACTTCTCAAGAAAGACATGGTTGTATCTGTTAAAGACCAAGGATGAAGTATTTAGAAAATTCCAAGAATTCAAGGCTGAAGTAGAGAACCTAACAGAAAAGAAGATCAAGACAATAAGATCTGATAATGGAGGATAATACACCTCCAAGGAACTCGTTGTCTTTTGTAAAGAAGCTGGGATTAGGAGAGAGCTCATTGTCCTTTACAATCCTCAACATAATGGTGTGGCTGAAAGAAAAAAACATA
>JASDQU010100003.1:45156-60062 GCA_032191745.1 Picea mariana
GGCACCAGATCTCTCACTTCGGAGATATGACACTCCGGAGGATTGCAAGAACTATGCATTGAAAAGGCCCGAAGCCCGAACCCCCAAAGTGAATCTCGGTTGTCCAAACCAAGAGGACACGTGGAGGTAGATCTCTCACTTCGGAGATATGTCACTCCAGAGGATTGTAAGAACTGTGCATTGAAAAGGCCTGAAGCCCAAACTCCTGAAGTAATTGTGGATTGTTAATCTCAAATCAACAAGGAGCGTTGATCTTTGCAGCAGGTAAGAAAGGAATATCGACCAGATCCCCAAAGCCCGAAGTGCCAAAGACACTTGGTGCTCATCTGTCATGACTAGTGGCACTCATTCGGGGAGACAAGTGGTTTCCATCTGGCCTTGACATGTGGCACTCATTCTAGGTCATTAGGTTGCATCATTCACCCATTTCCATGTGACGCGTGTCACCCTTCTTCCCATGACACGTTAKCACAGTGACGTCAGGCCACCATGTAAGATTCAGGAGATCATCCTCTGAGAGGTATTCCTCCTCAGCATTCAAAGCTCCCAAGCGCAAAAATTGGCTCCATCACTAAACATGGTTAAAAKGATTCTGGAGTTGGCAAACATATAAATTTTAGTGTGGGCGCTAAAATAGCAAGGTTTCTCAAATCGCGGATTTGCATGAGATCGATGGCCACACTTCATTGCGAGGACAGAAAGTGCTTGAACACTAAAATCTTAGAGCGGTCGAGCAATCGAAACCACGGCATAGATAAAGAGGTACGTGGCAGTTGGTGGTGGATTGTGGGGGCCAAAGCGGTGTGGACCCAAACCACCCTTGGAAGCTTTCCCAATCACGTGCTTATATGGGGTCCAATCTGAGATCAGCGCATGGCAACATAAACCGGGTGTTAAGCCAAATCATGAAAGGAGCATCACAAGGAGAAGAAAAGCATTAGCAGACCGCGACCAGTCTATCACTAGAGGAAAGAGAACAATCAATTACCCCCTTAAATGGAAGCATGGAGGGTCTGGCCGAGGAGACATAAAGTTGTCAGCCCGAAGTACCGCAGAGGACAGTTTTTCCACATCTCGATCYCAAGGAGAAATCAATTAATGAAAAAAGGACTGGTGGTTGAACTATCGACTACCCCCCTTAAATGGAAGCATGGAGGGTCTGGTCGAGGAGACAGAAAGTTGTCGCCCTGAAGTACCACAGAGGGATGTTTTTCTTGCAGGCCCAGATTTACCCGAGTTTCCTTCTGACATAAGGAACAAGACAGACAAGAGAAGACACTAGCTACTATTTTGATTATAAATACATCAGATGAATGATATGTAAAGGAGGGGAGGGGGGTTCAGGCCCAAGACTGGAGGAGGTTTTGAGAAATGTTTATGACTGTATATTTCAGTTTGTAAGTCAGAGGGGCATGTAGCTGTAAATTGTATTGTTATTGAAGACTCATATGAGTTGTTTCATCAGATTTGTCTTCTATGTTCTCTATTATATTCTTCATCTTGTCTGAATGTATTGTTGATTTTAAGGATTTAAATTTGCCTTTGATTGATAGATTCTTGATGCAGTAGAGGATCTAATGTAAGCTCGCCTATTTATCATTGTTTTATGTTCAGGCACATCTAAATTCTCTTTGCAGAGAGGATATCTCCTTAGAGAATATTCGTCTTTATGTTATTCTCTTATTCTTCTCTTCATCATTATGCAAATATTTTGTCTGATAGGGAGCTTAAATGCCTTCAATGAGTGGACTGTCTGTGACTCCATAGCCCAATGGTCCATCACTGATCTGCAATGATATCTGTTGTCTTTTCCTTTCTTTAAAGTCTTGTTGATCCACCTACTCAAACCAAAAATTATCTTAAACTTTTGATGGATACTGGGCTTATTCTCTTGCAGTATGAGGGTGATTCTTAATGCTAACACCTTGCAATGAGCTTCTCTACACCCGTAAGAAACAAGTCATCCACATACAACACCAAAATGAGTAGATCAGTCCCAACAAATATATAATGTAAGTTAGGATTTGCTTCACTTTTGGTGAAGCCTGTACTCTACAAATATCCATCTATCCTCGAATACAATGCTCTTTTTTCCTACTTGAGTACAAACATGGATTTCTTAAGCCTGCAAACATGGGACTCTCTCCCATTTACCTCAAATCCATGAGGTTTCTCTATGTACACTTCTTCCTCAATTATCATATTAAAGAAAGTTGTCTTCACATCCATTTAATGTATCATCCATCCCACAAATGAAACTAAGGACATAAATGCTCTAATGGAAGTGTACTTGGCGACTGGAGAAAATGTCTCTTCACATTCCACTCCCTCTTTCTGGGAGAACCCTCTCGCCATGAAACTTGCCTTGAACGTCTCCATGTTTCCATCTGCTACATGCTTGATCTTGTAGAGCCACCTAGAACTCACTACTGACTTCCCCTCCAATCTCAACACTATGTCCCAAACATCATTCTTCATGATGGGTGTGTACTTATCCACCATGTCCTCCCACCATACCTGGCGGTCTACTTCCTCCTGATAACTAGAAGTCGTGGAATCTATGATGTTTCTCATCAATGCCATGTAGTCTGGAAACTTCTTTGAAAGTCTATTGTCTCTAAATGTGCTCCTAGGATCCTCAACATGCTATTGAGCATCCCTCGATGTCTAAGTGAACAATTGAGGTCTCCTGACTGAAGTGGAAGGGGCTAATGTCTTCTCTTCTTCACCTAAAGGTTGTTGTACTACTCTCGAAATAATTGGTAACACTGGCTCAACCTTCAGAGCTTCTGACTTCTCATCCTCTATCACTGGAATAGGCTCACGAGACTTCCTAAATGTAAATTCTTCCTCAAACTTTACACCCCTGCTCACTCTTGTCTTCCTATGCTATGTAATATAGACCCTATAGGCTTTTGAATTCTCACTAACCTACAAAAAAACCCTTCCCACTGGAGGGTTCCAACTTAGTCCTCTTTTATACCAATACATGGATATAAATTCAACAACCAAAGATGTGTAAATGACTCACTTATAGCTTCACACAAGGGAATTCCTCTGGTGTCTTGTCCTCCAAGATCCAATGAAGACATAGGTTCTAGATGTAGACTATTGTGTTATATGTCTCTACACAAAGAAACATCAACAAGTCCTAATCATGAATCATGGCTTTAACTACCCTTATGATGGATCGATCATTCTGCTCTACAACCCCAGTCTACTATGGGTTGTACAACACAATCAACTCCCTCTTTATTCGTGCCTCCTTACAAAAACCCTCAAACTCCTTGGAGTTATACTCACCCCCATTGTCCAATCTCAAGACTTTGATCTTCTTCCCTGTCTAGTTTTCAACTAGAGATTTAAACTCCTTAAACCTACTAAAAACCTCATCCCTGGTATTTAGGAAGTAGATCCAAGTTTTGTGAGAGAAGTCACCAATGAAGGAAATATAGTACATGCTTCTCGAAATTGATGCTACTAGTACATGCTTCCCGAAATTGATGCTACTAGTACATGCTTCATGAAATGTATGCTATTGAGATTGGTCCACAAACATCTGGGTGCACTAGGATTAGAATCTCCTTAGACCTATGCTCATTGTTTAAAAAATTAGCCTTGGCATGCTTGCCAATCGTGCATCCTCTTCTACTCCTTGTTGCTCAATATTGAGCTCTAGATGATTGTGAGTATCTCCCTCATAATAGGCAACACCTTGTGATGCAGGTGCCACAACTCGCACATGCTATCATTATTATCAAATAGGGCTTGAACAAGTTCACCTTGCAACCTGTAAATATTACCTTCTCTAACCCTTATTGGTTGTGTGATATTTGGGATAGATTCCTTCGGCATGATGAGGACTTGTTGGTTTTTGGACTCAATTGCAAAATCGTTATCCTCCATAATAGAAACTGAAAGCAAGTTCTTTCTGATACTTGGAACAAACAAGACATCGTCAAAATCTAAAGAGCTATCTAACTCGAGATGGAAGGGAATAATACCAACTCCTACCACTGGGTACTTGACATCATCACCAAGCTCAACATGTACTCTTGAGTCCTACTTCCTTGGACTAGAAAATAGTTGTTGGGTTGATGTCATATGACAAGATGCCCACTGTCCACATAGCATGCATTCCTAGGAACTGTGTCAGTAGAAAGGCAAGATACCGTCAAGAAATCCTTCTCGAACTTGGCAGTAAAGCCATTCATTTGAGTTTCTACAAAAGTTTATACTTTCTTTTGTTGCTTCCCTTTACCCTTCTTCCTATCTGGACACTATGATGCATAATGATCGTGCTTATGACAAATGAAACACTTGATTTTACTCAAGTCCTTCTTTCCTTGCTATGAGGTTGAGTCCTCACTCTTTCCCTTACCCGTGTTGGGTCCTTTACCTCCGCCCTTATTTGTCCAACCAAATAGGGCTAGGTACTCGTCACCGCCCTTCTTGTTGGCCTTTGACTCCATCCAATTCTCCTCTTGGATACACTCATCTTACAACCTTTCAAGGTTAGGAAGGTTCTCACGAGAAAAAATACGTTTGAAAAATGGTTCCTATGAAGTTGGGAATCCATTTAGTGCCATGCTCACCAACTCTACATATGTAATCTTCTCCTTAACTATCGTAAGTTGTTCACCAAACTATGTGACCTTCATAAGGTAATTGGTGATTGAATTTGATATGGTCATCTCTATGGATCTGAGTTTGTTTCACAATATCACCTTTCTATTTATGTTCTCACTCTAGTAGAGGCCAACTAGGGAATTGAACATCTCCTTTGTCGTCTTCTTCTCGAATTTACGAGGGATCAAATGATCCTTTATGGCATCTATGATCATCCACTTGGCCTTGACTTCCTTCTTCTTTCGAGCTTCCAATTGTTGCATACTTGTTGGCAAAGACACAAAATCCTTGACAATATCCCATATATCATTCTCGTCTAATAAGAGTGTAATCTTCACTTTCCATGACAAGAAATTTGAGGCACCATCCAATTTGTCCTCAAATTTGAGGCTAGTTGAGGCCATCTCTAAGATCTAATGCACAAACTCCTAGATATGAAAATTAGTCCTTAAAAAAAGAAGTATCGAAACCCTCTAATTGTTGGTCCTTATTTTTGGCATTTGATTTACTACCACAAACCCTTTAGGATCTAAACCATAGATATAGCTCCGATACCATTTAAAATTTTCAAGCATATGTCATTGTTGTCCTAATGTTCTCTCATTAAATAACTTGAAGACAAAATTTATTTAGCTGTAGAAAATTAAATTTTTGAACATTGCATCCATCACTCAACAATTGAAAAATGAACAATGGTGACCTTCTAATTAGGTTTTCATTCCTTTGATCAAAGCTTACAAGGTAACCTATACAACCTATTTGAACCAACAATTGTATGATCATTAAATCTCCTAGATATGAAGTGTACAACCTATGTAAGAAAGAAAAAGCTACAAAAGTACAACTTGCTCTTTTCCTACTTGTTCTAAACAACATATCGCCCTTCCCTCCTTCTCAACACTGAAGCACACTCAAGCAATCACATAAGATAAAGTATAGTTTGCAAATTTCAAGGTGTATGAGCTATACATAGAAAATAATACTACATTAGTATATGGTCTATTGTACTTGCTAGTCACTTAAGTAATCTACTCTTCTTCTCCTTGAATGCACTCTGCCCTTCTCCTACTTTATCTTGCTCTCTTTTCATGTATGGGGTTGACCTCTCCTATATTGTCCTATTTATTCTTTGATAGAAGATAATTAATATCCTCAATCCTAGCAATTGATCTCTTCGATCCTAGTTGCCATGTATCTCAATCATGAGATGTATGACTCAACTTAAATTCTAATCTAAGTCACCAAATTTGTAGAACTTCTAAAACATTTCATTTAGATTCCTAAGACTAATTGACTTTAAAACATAAGACTTTCACATTTTCTTTTATTTTTTCAAGTGGACTTACAAGATGGGAATATTTCCCACTTTTCCTAAGGGGTCACTAAAGAAATTTCTCAAACCACTTCCTACATGTTCACATTGAACTTGTGCAAGAAGTTCATATTCGAGCTACATTTCCCAACACAAGCAAGAACATAGGAAATCATCTTTCATGCACATAATTTGTGAGGTTTGTGATCAACATGTCTAGCATTGTATAATTTTCTATTTTGTTCCCGATTTACAAGTATTTCTTCATCAAATCCACCAAATTCATTTGGAATATTAAGATTTTTTTTTGTAGAGCATGAGTTTTTTCAGTAGAAATCAATGTTGCAATTTGAATCTATGAAGAAGATTGCAGAGTAGCATGGCAAGAAATGGACAATGGCACAAGCTTCCCTTTGTTTCCAGTTTTAATTTTTTTTATAATGAATCATATAAGATGTTATATGTTTTGAAAACATAGTTACTTTGTCAAAGCCTCACCAAAGTGTGTTGCTATGTGATGTTCCTACATACATTGGAATGTCCTTTACAAGTGGTAATTGGCCCAATTATCTAACAAGTATAGTAAAGCAACCTTCAAATGGGATGGTTCTGTGTCGAGAGAATGCTTCATGAAGACACTCATTTATGTGGCTGAAAATTTGATGCCAAATGAAGCTCTTCTTGTCCATCAAAATGTAGCACACATGATTTAGTTCTTCTTGGAGAGTTGCTATTAATTGTCCCTCTAAATGCTTCATTTCCTTCATAGAAATTTGAAAGGTTGCATGTATGTTGAGGTTGTGATGTTGATTGAAACAAGTAATGGTAATAGGGGTTTTGTGTTGTTTGTGGTTGCTACGATGGCTTGTTCAATGCACACAATCGAGTATGACTTTTAGTCATAGTAATGTCTTGGATGCTCATTCTTATTGGAGGAGTGGTTTCATTTTTTGCGAAGTGATGAGGGACAATGTTGAGAGTTACGAATTAGTACCACCATCAACTCAATATGTGTACCTTTTGTGGGTTTGGGTGGTATTGGATACTTGCAAGGAGTGAATTGATACCTTTCATGGCGCATGGAGCCTATTGTTTCCTGATGACTATTGTACATTATTGGTTTTGGCATTAAGTTCATCACAAAAGCCAAGATCGATTCAAAATAACACCTACAATTGAACTTTTGAAAATAAAAATCTACTTGAACTCATAATATGGAAAGGATTGTAGACCATCATAAAACCTAATGAATTGGCAATAAGAATACATGCTTGGAAACCCTTGCCATTTTATTTCTAGACAAAAAACTTGATCATATTTTGTTGTGTCCAAGAAAATGTAGGGATGAAGCTTGAAAGGAGAGACTTATAATCCATTACCACTACAAAATAATGTTCATAGCTTGTGCGTTGATGATGCATGTTATATGATCTAAAAGGAAAATTATTATGGAGTACAAAGGTCATTGCTAAGCTTCATCAGAGAAGGCAATATAGATTCAAAAGAATATTCATAAAACTCACTATACATCATTTTCAAGTGTCCAAATGCTCTTAAAGGTTTCTATTGGTCATGAAATCACACACTAAGAGTTTCATGATCATGGTATACATACCATCTAATCAATCCAAATAAGTATTGTGAATGAAGATAACTCAAAACATCAACATATCCAGCGAAAGAAGTCACACCCATAAAAATTATTCAACATATAATAAGATTGAAAAATATACAACCATTTTCATCACTCTCGAAATCAAATAACATGCACAATCAACATTATATTCAAATAAATAATGTAACATTTACATATTGGAAGTGGGCTTCTCATGACTTAGAAAACAAAGAAACAAAAAACAAACCTCCACATGAAATTATTGCCATGTTGAACACAACTTGAATTGAAATTACTTCTGGTTGCTTGAATGAGAAGATGAGTGCTTTTGTTTGCGCTGACAAGTTCATCTAAATAGGGGCAAGTTCATTGCATGGTTGGAGGGATTTTGCATAACAAAAATGACATGCAATTCAAATTAAAACAATGAACTCAAACAAACACCACGAGGTGGACTTCCCCATGTGTTGTTTTTCACAAAAGGTATGTTCAAAGTCCAATGGGTCAATAGAATATATGGAAATGAAGCCGTAAACTCACCAAATTGTCCAAATTTTAATGTTTCACACAATAATTCCCACATTCGACCCAATAAGTGTTATTGATTTCATGCAAATAGCGAACCATGTAGGCTCGTTTAGATTTCTACATAGAAAAAAAAGCAACAACAAACACTTAAGCGCTAAACTCTGAAGGCCAGTGTGGGTCCATAGATTGAGCTTTCACGTGAGTCTCAATAGCCATGAATTGCATGAAAGGACTAACTGGTTTGGGATTTTCAATGCATTGGCATATATATTTATGATTTAAATAGTTTTTATAAGTGAAAGCATAAACTTCATGGACAAAATGAAATCTAAAGTTATTGCAAAATGATATTTCCAAACAGACTATATAAAGAGAGATTTATATTTAAATAAAAAAAAAAATCCTAAAAAAGCATAGAACTAGTGGGAGTCTAAAAATCTTAAATTCAAAATGCAAGTTACAATGATATTTACAAATAGACTATATAAAGAGAGATTTATATTTAAATATAAAAAAAATCCTAAAAAAGCATAGAGCTAGTGGGAATCTAAAAATCTTAAATTCAAAATGCAAGTTACATTGTAGTAGGTGCATTGTTATGGCAACTTGAATGTTTGAATTCAAAATACATATTAGGTAATGTACTAACCTTTTATCTAAGCAAGAACATGGCTAAACCTTTACGATACACACAATTTGTGAGGTTTGAAGTGAAAATCCCAAGCATTATATGAGATCATTATTTGTTCCCAACTTGCAACTATTTCTTCATTGAAGGGACTAACCTTTGGAATATTGTGAAAAAAAAAACCATAGAGCATGAGTTCAATCCTCCAAAATTTGATAGAAATTTGAATCTATGGAGAGGATTATAGAGCAGTGTGGAAAGACATGGATAATGGCACTAGCCTCCATTGTTTCCACTTCTATTTTTCCAACGAGCATTATAGGACCAAGATATCACAACTTCAATAAGGGCAACATGATCATTGAATTTCATTAGCAGCAAAGCATGGTGCATTTGTGATATATCAAACATATAAGTGTGATATCATGGGGTTGAACTTTGTATTGAGTAGATAGGGGAGAGGCCCATTATATGAACAAAAGGATGTAGCTTGATGGACCCCTTAAGTAATCAATCATTGGTATAGCCATTATGTAATCGTGCTACTCTTAGAAGTGAATAATTGTAATTAAAAGCATAAATTTAATAAATCATATATAACATTATGTTGTACATGCATTTTCCATGTTGCACTCAAATCCAAAAGATGACCATGAGGCCTCCCATCATCTTGAGATGATTTATTGGTGTTAGTAATATCCCCTTTGTTAGTCCCTCGCCTAAGCCTAGATGTCTGAATGTGTTTTCCATAGTTGATATCGAGTGCCTAGTTAGGGCCCCCTTTGTTGTTTTCTTAGGTCATACTTTGATCATGTCTATTCTTTTGTGTTGGATATTATCTTCCCTGTCTAGGATCAAACTTGGAATCCATGCTTGATTTGGTAAACATTGGTTAGTTAGAGATGCACTTTTTGAGGTTCCCAATGTCCACAAAGTCGCTATGGTCGTACACAACATTTGACATGGTCAAATATGATCTCTCATTTCTCTAATCACTCCCGATGTACCATATGTGGGTTGTACAACAAATCCACATTCATCGCCCATGGAATAATAAAAAAAAGAGAATAAAAGCAATGAAGCTCATAAATCTACCTAAGATCGAAAAATATCTGAGGTTGAACCTCATACTAGTATCTGAGCACTCCAACTTTTCTCGCACACAATTATTTGTCATGCCTCATATGTCCTTGTGGGTTTGATTAATCTATAAATAACCATCTTTTCAACTTTGTTAAAGTTCCACTTTTGGTTCTCAAATCTTGTTGAAACTTTGTCATGTTTTCATGAGGATTGTACTCTCTTGTTACTCGAGCACTTTAACTACCTAAATATATAGTCTCATTCAAATCCCTCGCATCAAGGGCTTACCATAGTTATTGTGCTTATCCTTTTGCTTGGATTCTCCCCTTTGCACCTATTGGTGTAGCTTAGATCTAGGCTTTTCCCTTGTGGGTTTCTCTTGGATCCTCTTAATCCCCATTCCATGTAACATCTCCACTATAATCTCCAATTTAATTAATGTATAATGTAGATATGAATGTGGCTATGGCTAAGTGATATCATACGTGAAATGTATTTTCTGTTTTTAATAAAAATAATGTGATACCAGCTGCTGGGAATATGGATGGAGATGGGGGATGATTAATCCACAAGAGAGAGGGATGCCTAGGAGAGTCTAAGAGGGGCCCAAGGGGGAAATTAATTGTGGATATTGATCCAAAACCATATTTTTGAATTTTATTATCATTTGGGAAAACCTTCTATTTTTGTTTGAGTGTATGAGAGCCCAATCATTAAACTCATGTAAGAGGGTGGGTGTAGAAGTCACATCCCATAGTTATTAGAAGGATGGGGTTGAAGTACAATCAACATTGGGCAGAGTGAGCAGTCAATTGTCATGGGAGAATAAAGGATATTTGTATGGGGGGATGAGGAGATTTTCACATTCAATTTTGTGCATGAACAACAAGAAAAGAGGAGGAAGAAGAGCATTGGAGCTAGGGTAGAAAGTTTGGGTGAATTCTAGAGCACACTGGAGCATTTTTGGAACATTTTGGAGTTGGAAATTGAAGAGCTAGGTTGTCAATCCTGAAGAGTGAACTCCTATGTGAGTTGCATTGTAACAACAAGTGTTAGTTATTGGTTGTTGGTAGTTTTTATTGGTAGTGAGTTCCCTTGAGTTCCAAACAGAGAGATTCTTGCTTATGTATGCCAGAGAGACTCTGATAAACGAATGGGACACTCGATGGACTGAGAGAAGTGAAGGGGTACATTCCTTGGGTTGGGCAGGTCAAGAGGAAGAGATCTAGAGGAAATTCAGGATAGCTCTAGGACAATATCAATGGGTTGTGGGATATTGAGCTGTGAGTGGACTGTGAGAGACACCCTTCTTTTGTGGATTCCTAGCCCCAACTCGGGGGTGACTTGCTGTTGAGATATGGAACAACAACTCTATGGTTGGGTGGAATGTCCTTACCAAGCAATTGATTGAACAAAATTTCTAATAAATATAAGTGTTTATCTATTATCTGAGTTTTCTTATGATCCTTATGGCTATGCATTTTTCTCTGTGAATGAGAATAGTTTTATTTGTTGTTATAGATGATTTATTAGCTACATTCATGTTCATTTAGAATGATGTAGATGCATTTAATTATGGGTATTGAAATCTAGTTAATTACGTGTATAAATTGTGGTTGGTAAGCTACAGGAAATGAATTAACAGAAAATTTTCGATTTTTTTATGTGTATTTCGCGTAGTAAAGTTCCTCAGTCAAGATGGGGAATGTTACAGACTAGTATCAGATCTTTGGGTTCAAACATTGAGCATGCATGGGCTAGACTTAGCATGCAGAAACTTAATTTGCAGAATTTAAGCTCAGAGGATGTCTACAAATTATTTGTTAAGATTACTCTAGTGAAATTGGGGAAAATTTAGGAGGAATTTGAGGAAATTGAACTCGTGGGGTTAAAATTATCAATTTTAACCTATGAATGGGTGTTTTCAACCTGTAATTGGTCGAATCTGGGATTTGCAGGATACCCATGGAAAAGTTGGGCAAAAGCCTCAATTTCTATAGCGAAATCATTGAGAATTTGACACGGGAGTGTCAAATTTTGGGTGCAGAGGTAGGAGTGACATGCACAGGGATGAAATTGGCCATTAGAAGCTTAAATTCATAGTTCATGACGGCCATGACAAAAAAATTTGAAAATAGGAGTTTCTGAAAATTTGGGAAATTTTGAGAATGGGGAAAATTTCGGTAATTTTTCGTACCATGACGTTATCATTGATGTGGCAGAGGTGACATGGACTGCCAAGTGGAAGATCCACGGTGGTGGCCAATGGCATGGTGGCAATTCTGGTGACGAGGTGGCAGACCACCGTAGTGGAGCGACGGKCCGCGGTATCGATCGAAACCATAAGTGGTTTCACATCATGTGAAAAGTGGTTTTCCATAGCTCTTCTACGATGCAAATCCAATGGAACTACACCACGTGTTATTCGATGGTAAACGATATCACATTGTGAGGTGTAGTTAACCCCTGATCAAGTTCTGTTGAAATATTGTAACTACGAAGAATATTCTACTTATTATTGAGTTATTATCTTATAGATCAATCCCCTTTTGTGGAATGATCATGTCAGGACTTATGTATGACCAAATCCCTTTTTGTGGATTAGTAAAACCCTAATTAAATGATGTTAATTGAGAAGTCGACCCCTAGGGATAATTAAAGTGGTTTTAGCCACTAATTGAAGAAGTCGGCCCAACTTGGTGAAGAGACACAACCCTAGTGCCTATCGGCTAGTATAAATAAGAGAGGATGATGCCAAATTCTCTCACTCACTCAAGTCACTCATCTAGTGCGCAAGTTTGAAGGAAGCTGCAGTTGTCGGGAGAAGAAGAGAGAGAGGTGCATTGCTTAGTGTTGGATATTCTCTTGTGTTTGGTATTTTATCTTGTCATTGTATTAGCTATCTATATTAAGGAAGTTTTTGTTGGGTTTTCTCCCCCATGAGGGTTTCCCGGGATAAATGTTGTGTACCTTGTGATTGTGTATCTTTCAGTGATCTTGCTTATGCTATTATTGTTTAGTAAATTGAAAAGAACTTAATAGCATCTCTAAATTTAACATGGTTTCAGAGCTAAACTGAGTAGAGCACCTTTCACTAGGTGACCAAAAACGTCATTGTTGTCGTACAAGAAAAACAGGGCTTTTTGTTGGAAGAGAATTTCTGACTAAAAACCTTCTAAGGAAGTGCACCCTAGCCTAGGGAACTCATTGGCAGTTTGAGCGCACCTTTTCAGTGGCCAGAGCCTCGAGAAAGTGAAACTCTAGTTTTGACTAGAACCAGTACCAAAAGTATAAGTCCATATTTGTGTAGGTTCAGTTTCAAGGGGTAAAATTTGGATTTTTTAAAATTAGACTGCTCCAGCTTACTTGCCTCAACCCAACACATCTAGCCCCTGGATCAGAATTCCAAAATTTGAAAGTTGAAAAATTAGGGTTTCCTCATAAAACCCTAAGTTGATATTACAGTTGATGTAGCAGTTGCAATGCCAGTTCCTTCATGCCAGTTGCAACACCAGTTGTAATTGCAATACCATTTGCAGTGAAAGTTTTTGTGAAGTGTTGGGATTGTTGTTCTAGCACACCTTACCCTAGCAAGATACTATCAGAGGTATGTACTTACATATGTTTAAAATGCATTATTATTCTATAGGATACTTCCAGGAGAAGGGATCTTTTGTCATAGATCTAGAAGGATCTCAGGTCCAACACATTCAGAGGAATAATGCACCTCAGGTTTGATCATTTTATATGCATCTATTTGTTATGACATTATCTTGACATCTAGGTTGTATGTTGAATTTATGAACATCATACTAACCCTTGGTCAAAATTAAAGACAAGTTATTAGATTGAGATTAGAGTTTATTCTCTAACTTAGACTTCTGTCAAGATACCATATTGTCTTAGTACAAAGGACATGTTGAAGAAAGCAATTGTCATCTTGAGTGAAGGAGACTTGAAAGAAAAACAACACACTCATTCTTGAGGACAAGACTTCGGGTTCCAGGTTTGATTGATTAAGGTGATAAGATTAAAATTTGCACATGACAAATTTGATAACTACCTCATTACAAGTAAACACTATAGTTGAGGTAGCAGTTCTTGAAAAGTATTATACTTGGTAGCATGTGAGCATATTAAGATAAATGCTTATTGTAATCATTTACGAGATACAACTAACATCTCATCCAAGAGAAACTTCTTGTGTTTGTTCCAGGTTACCATGGAGGAAGGTTTGATCACAACACTAGAAGAGTGTTGATCTCATTTCGTATTTCTTACTTTTGATATTTGTTTCAGACACGTCACAAGTGATAGCTCTAAAGGAGCTACTGTGACAATTATTCGTGCTATTGTTTTATTATTATTATCAAAAGACTATTACTCTTGCTTGTTGTTTTGTTGACATTGTTTCAGGTCACAGGTGAAAACCCTGAGGAAGCTATAGTGACAGTTGCAAGAGGCAATATACCAAATGAGACATGGAGAAGACTATCCAAGTCGTATATGTGATCGTATACATTCAGAAGATGAAGAAGAAACTGCTTTTGAGATAGATAGTATCTCATATGGAGATGGATTGTAAGGAGCATAAGGCTCCAAAGATGACCGAACATTAGAACAAGAACTCACAGTAGACTTGTTCAAAGGATAATGAAGCCACCTTAACAGGAAGCATAATTCGTTTGAATTCTGACTCAGCTTTTCATATCTAGACTTGGTATTCAACACCAAGTATATCATGTAAGAGATGATGAAGTCCTTGTAGACTCAAAAGAAATCAAGAGTAAGCCCAATCTCTAAAAGGATCAGATGAAGAGACATCTTTCGGGACTGGGAGACAGATGCCATAAGTTGAGAAGACTAGATCGTAGCTTCAGAGACCTCTAGGATACATAAAATATCCTGGGAAGATTCCCTTGTTTTAGTGTCAGAAAAGGAAACCAGTTAGAAGGACCGGATATGGATTTTTTCATGAGACTAGAAGGGAAGTCAGTGTTGAATTCCAATATTGATCTAACAGATCAAGCATGTTGCAGATGTACAAAGCCTAATGTGTGTCCAAAGGATTATCCCAGCAAGAGGGAGAAGACTATGACGAGACACTTACT
>JASDQU010100003.1:60682-108010 GCA_032191745.1 Picea mariana
CATGAAGTTGTTGCCATGATGGAGTAGAGGAATTACTCTCAGATTTCGGCAGTCACAGTGAGAATGGAGCAACCATTCTCAGCTGCAGGTGTAGAGTCCCAGTTCTAGAGGAACAAATGCAAAGAGAGTAAAGGACATCCTCTCAAGTAGTGAGACAAACAATGCTTTGCAGAAAACACATTGAGCTAGCACATGATTGTGCAAATTAAGTTGGAGTTGAAGCAAGTGTACTGGGATGGTACAATGCGATGTGAAAAATTGGATTTGAATATTAAAAATAGAAAGACTCATGTCTGTAGTTTGAAGGAAGCTTTGTATGTGTTGAAGCAAGCTCCTAAAGCGTGGTATGGCAGAATTGACACTTGACGAGCTTGGGCTTTACCATGAGTAAAGTTGATTCTAACCTTTACTTCAAGGTTATGAATTATGATCTAGTGATGTTTCTACTATATGTAGATGATTTATTCTTGACGGATGAAGAAAATCTCATCCCATATTGCAAGAAGAAACTTGCTACAAAATTTGAGATGAAAGATCTAAGGCATTATTTCTTCGGTCTTGAAGTTTGGAAGAACCCAGAGAATATCTTCCTTAACCAAGGGAATTATGTAGTTGAAATACTGAAGAGGTTTGATATGTTGGAATGTAAATACATGAACATACCCATGGAAACAAAGTTGAAGCTCCTAGTTGATACTTCGTAAGAATTGGTTGATGTTACGTTGTACAGACATATCATTGGATCGTTGTTGTATCTAATGAATAGCAGGCCAGATATATGTTTTGCTATGAACACCTTGAGTCAGTATCTGGTAGAGCCCAAATGTGTTCACCTTGTTGCTGCAAAACATGTGATGAGATACCTTAAGGGTACGTTGGAATTTGGTCTCTATTATAATGGAGATCATGACTTCATACTGGTTGGTTATACTAATTCAGATTGGGCTGGAAGTGTTTTTCATAGAAAGAGTACTTCAGGATGTTGTTTCAATCTGGGATCAGCCATGACTTCATGGTATAGCAGGAAGCAATCTAGTATTGCTCTCAGCACGACAAAAGCGGAATACATTGCTGCATGTTCCGCTAGTTGTGAAGCCATATGGCTTCGGAAGTTGTTGAAAGGTCTATTTTATCTGGAGATGGAAGCAACCATGATTCTATGTGATAACAAAAGTTGCATAAAGATGACGGAGAACCCTGTGTTCCATAATAAACCGAAGCACACAGAAATCTGGTATCACTACATTCGTGATATGGTGCAGAGAGGAGTTATAAAGCTCCAATATGTTGGCACAAATGAGCAGGTTGTAGATGTGTTGACCAAGCCTCTGTCTCGTGTAAAGTTTTAATACTTTCGAGACAAGATTGGTATAGTCCAAAAGGACCTCCCTCGAAAGGGGGAGTGATGTTGATGATACTATGGTATCCTGACCAACAACGGGTAGCTCAATTAGGATTTTATATCCTAGGGGACTAATCATCCCTAGATAGATTCCGAAGGTCCGGCAAGGACAGTCTGTCAGAGTACTTGTGCATGTATATGCCAGCCGTGGTTAGTAGTGGTAGCTTCGTTAGGATTTTTATAATCCTAGGGAATCTTATGATTCCCGGGCATATCCTGAAGGTCCGGTAAGGACGGTCTATCAGAGTACCACGTGGTAGCTCCGTTAGGATTTTATATCCTAGGGAATCGTATGATTCCTGGGCAGATCCATAACGACTGTCAGAGTACCACAAAATGTTGTTGTTACACCTGCCATATGTGATGATGTTGTTGTTCTAGCCTCGTGCTGTGATGATGTTGTTGCTCTAGCCTTGTGTTGTGATGATGTTGTCATCTCAACCTTGTGTTGATGATGTTGTTATCTCAGCCTCGTGATGATGATGTTGTCATCTCAACCCCGTGTTGATGATGTTGTTATCTTAGCCTCATGTTGATGATGTTGTTATCCCAACCTTGTGTTGTTGATGTTATTGTACCAGCCTCGTGTTGTTGATGTTGGTGTACCAACCTCATGTTGGTGATATTATTATTCTAGCTTCATGCTATTGATGTTGATGCTTCAACTTCATGTTGAAGATGATGATGATACTACTTCAGCTTCATGTTGAAGAAGATGATGATGATGCTAATTTAGCTTCATGCTAAAGATGATGATGATGTTGGTACTTTAGGTTCATGCTGAAGATGTTGATGATGATGTATCAGTCTTGTACTGATTGATGATGTTGTATTAGTGTTATACTAATTGATGTTGATGCAGAGAATAATGATGATGATGCCATTCCAGCTCCATGTTGTGAATGATGATACTATTCCAGCTCCACGCTGTGAACAATGATGTTATTGATGATGAGATAAAATTAAGATGATTTATAGATGCGTCAGTCAGTGTTCCAGATGTTGTTGATGTTGTTGCCCTCTCTCTCTCCTGATGATGTTGTAGAATACCCTTGTTGTTGAGGGCGAGTGTTGGAATATTGTAATTGCGAAGAATATTCTACTTATTATTGAGTTATTATCTTATAGATCAATCCCCTTCTGTGTATTGATCATGTAGGGACTTATGTATGACCAAATCCCTTTTTGTGGATTAGTCAAACCCTAATTAAATGATGTTAATTGAGAAGCCGACCCCTAAGGATAATTAAAGTGGTTTCAACCACTAATTGAAGAAGTCTGCCCAGCTTGGTGAAGAGACACAACCCTAGTGCTTATATGCTAGTATAAATAAGAGAGGACGATGCCTCATTCTCTCACTCACTCAAGTCACTCATCTAGTGTGCATGTTTGAAGGAAGTTGCAGTTGTCGGATGAAGAAGAGAGAGGGGTGCATTTCTTAGTGTTGGATATTCTCTTGTGTTTGGTCTTTTATCTTGGCATTGTACTGGCTATCTATATTAAGGAATTTTTTGTTGAGTTTTCTCCCCCATGAGGGTTTCCCAAGATAAATGTTGTGTACCTTGTGATTGTGTATGTTTCAGTGATTCTTCTTATGCTATTATTGTCTAGTAAATTGAAAAGAACTTAATAGCAGCTCTAAATTTAACAAGTTCATGATGTGAAATCGATGTGGGTTGTTGATCTTTTGATCACCCCTAACATTGGATTCATAGCACACGAGTTATCGTTGTTATCACAAAGATTGTAGGTTGGGGAAACCCCAACCCAGGTCATAAAGGTGAGACAACTACATGAGTACCTACCCACTCTCACCTTAGATAGAAACTCCCCTCACTTTAGTGATGATGAAATCACCACAGGGGAGAAACCTCGGTGACCCTAGGGGGATTGAGATGGAAAATGAGACGATGATGATGAACACCTCTATAGGTCAATCTTGGAGATGACTCTTGTGAAAGGGAAAATGGTTGCCAAGTGTTGAATACCTGTAAAAAAAGGTTAGCCCTACGCAGAACAAGACAAATGATGATAAACATGTAATGTCCCTTTCCAAATAGGAGCTCCAGAGAGGAGGCTTAATAGTCTAAACTACCCCGTTAGACTATATCCAGGGCTAGAAAAGGGGTAAACAGGGGTACTAGAGGTCACTTCGGTCAAAGGTGTTATGTTCGGAAAGTGACATTGAGCTAAAAGTGGTTAAAAACACTTTTAAGTAATTATGAGCTAAAAATAGAACAGACGAGCTAAAATTAGAAGTCAACAGTGACTTAGGGTTTCAATAGTGAATTAGGGTTTCAATAGTGAATTAGGGTTTAGGAAAGCTATAAGAGAATTGTCGACGACCTAATTCATCATTATGCAGATTATGACTTCTCATTGAGGAGAGAGGCGTATCTCAGGAGAGATAGTTCAGTGGATTCTAGGAGGAAGACACCAGTTGGTTGATTTCGGTGTTGAGAGACACACCATAGTCATCAGGAAGATCACACAGGTCTTCCATCATTCTTCAACAACGTTTACATAGGGTCCAACAGCAAGGGTGCACTTATCCAGGGTGAGGGCACAACTTCTGAGGAGGTTCAGTTGATCGACTTGTCCCATCCAGGGAGAGTTCAGATATTCCCCTCCGACCTAGTTGAGAGGAAGGCAAGGCACATATTTTTCCTGGATCCTCATCAGATTCTGATGGATGAATCATCTGGGGCGCATTTTCTAGACTTGGAAGTGCGACACTTTTGACGGACACATTCGGGGTTCCCGAGCGAGCATCAGATCAGATTCAGGGAAACCCTTCCGACCCATTTCCTAGTAGTTTAGGGTGATCATTTTGAGATACTTCTCAGTCGATTCCGATGGTGGAATCACTAGGGCAATATTTTCCAGAGAGGGAGGGGCGCATTCCCCCAGGGGGATCCATCCGGGGTCCAGACACACCAGCAGAGGGGTCGGTCAGTCACCAAGACTGAGAATTAGAGTAGGGCGCACCATTTAGGATAGTTTCCAGGCCTTTCCGAGAGGTATAGCCACCGGGGTGAACTTTCCAGACTTTCAACAGTTACCGTGCGAGCTGCCACAGTTCCGGCTCATCCTTTGACCCCACAATGCTCATTTACTATCGGGTATTATCATTTAGTTTGCTTATTGTATTCCGACTAAGATCCTTTTGTCTTTTGATCTAGCCGAGTGATTCATTTTATTCATCCGCATTCGACATTTGTACTCCGCAGAGATATCATAATATCAACTTTGCATTCCTTTATCACACTTGTTATTTGTATGATCATTTATATGTTGTAAACA
This sequence comes from Picea mariana, assembly GCA_032191745.1. Taxonomy (NCBI): domain Eukaryota; kingdom Viridiplantae; phylum Streptophyta; class Pinopsida; order Pinales; family Pinaceae; genus Picea; species Picea mariana. The sequence goes on from JASDQU010100003.1 coordinate 65,388, forward strand.
ATTATTCCTACACACACATTAGCAATGTTTCCTAGACTACCCAAGTCAGGAACATTACAGTGGTATAAGAGATTTAGTCCTGCCAGCCTGTGACTAAAGATGATGAGTGCAGCAGAAGACCCAAATGGCCGTGAGCACGTAGGTGACGAATATGTCACTTACAACAGGTGCAAGGAAAGAAGGTCTAGGCCTAAATTTCCTCCTTTCCTTCCTAGCTCAGAGGAAGAGGAAGAGGCGCATAGGGAAGTAGAGAGAAGGGCAGAGTGTGAGGCTAAGCACGAGGCAGAGAGGATGCTAGGAGACAAATATGAGCGACCAGAGGGCAGTGGTAAGGCCCCCATGGAGCCATAGGCAACCTTTATGCAGGTTATCGGCGATATAGTAGCTAGTCAATGAGCCATGATCAGTCCTTGGCACAGATGGTTGATGGATTTGATATAGTGAGCACCCCAGGCACACAAGCCCTACATGCAGCACAAGGGAACTCGAGGGGTAGGGAGTAGATCCCAGTATCCTACTCGCACATCCACCTCTTAGAGTAGGATTCCCAAACCTTTGTTTCCCAGTTTCCAAAGGGCACCCCCAGTAGCGGCACAGCTACTAATAGCACAGAGGCCGTCCACTCATGCAGAGGACATTGCAGAGTACAGGAGGGAGTATGTAGCATTGGGCCGTGACTTCCATCAAGACATGACCCTAGTCAAGTATTGTGGGCTCAGACTCAAGAACAACCCTAGAGAGCCACAAAGAGGAGGACCGCAACAACAACAGGGGCATAACATTGATTTCATCCAGAAAGTTGGTAATCTCACCATACCTTCTTTCGACAGATCGTCCAAATGCACCGCTAGAGCTTGGGTACAGAAACTAGACACATACTACAAGCTCAACCAGATGACCGAGACAAAGGCCATCAGTTTCACTACCTTACACTCGAGGGGTGAAGCACACAAGTGGTGGCATCATGGATTGGTGACATTGGGTCACAGACGCATCACCTCTTATAGGGAGTTCATAGAGAGACTCATGGACAGGTTTGACAGGAGGGATCCCGAGGTCCACTTCAGGGATCTAGCCCAATGGAGACAAACTGGCACAACAGAGGCGTTCATCACAGAGTTTTAGCGGGTATTCGTGGCAGTGACAGATATATCAGAGCCCAGGCTAATCATTCTATTCACAGAGGGTCTCACAGAGCCTTTGAGAGGATGGGTGAAGGCATACAGACCACCCAGCTTACAGGATTCCATCCTACGCACTCGATATTTGGCAGACTCAATGCCAAAGACTAAAGCCTTTTCCAAACCCTTCGTACCCCAGAAGGATCGAGACAGGAAGCCATTCTAGAGAGAATGGAAAGGCAAGGAGAAGTTGGATGATGAGACAAGGCAAGAGCTTATGAGGAAGAAGCTTTGCTTCAACTGTAGAGACCCTTGGGTCCCAGGCCACAGGTGCATCGGCAAGGGAGAGATTCAATATATTGAGGTGGCAACAAACAGTGTGGATAGTGAGGAGGAGGAGAAGGACATTGGATCCACTATCTCAGAGAAGGAGTCAACACAGGTAGTGGAGCAACCTCCCCGTAGACCACCGACACCGGCAGGAGCCCACCCTCCTGTAGTTCCACAACCACCTGAGCAAGCTAACAGATGGAAACCAACAAAGAGAGGAGTCATAGTGACCCTTTCTGGTGTTCCCAGGTATGATACCCTCTGGATCAGAGGGACTATTCAGGGGAAATGAGAAATCACCCTGATAGATGATGGGGCCACCCAAAACTTCATTAACGCTTCACTGGTATCAATACGGGCACTTATACAGAAGTTTGAGGGGTTTGATGTTGCAGTAGCAGATGGCCACACAGTGGAATGTCTAGACAAAGTTCCAGACTTGGAGATAAAGTTAGGAAACTACGCAATGAGAGACACATTTTATGTGGTTGACCTATCTGACACATATGTGGTGTTGGGAGTTCAGTGGAAGATTACCTTGGAAAAATCACCACCAATTACCAAACCTTGGAGATGGGGTTCAGAGACCGTGACGGGAAGAAGGTATGTCGACAGGAGCACCCATGACAGTTTCAGCCAAGAGGATGGAGAGGATCCTAAGACATGGGGAGGTAGCATATGCCACATAGTGCTTGATCACTACGCAGAAGGATTCAGAGGGACGACAACAGTATCATACAAAGATCAAGAATTTGTTGGGACGACATCAAAATTTTTTTGGGTCTATTCCACTAGGGAAACCACCAGACAGGGGATTTGAGCACACCATTGATTTGGAGGAGGGGGATAAACCTATCATCACACCCCCCTATCATCATCCTAGGAGGTTCAAGGATGAGATAGAGAAGGAAATTAAGGAATTTCTAGCGATGGGACACATCAGACCGAGCAACAACCCATTTGCCTCTTCAATTGTCTTAGTTCTAAAGAAGGATGGCACCATGAGGATGTGCATTGATTACCAGGCCTTGAACAAGAAAACCATCAAGAACCGATATCATATCTCGCGCATTGACATATTAATGGATGAGCTGCATGGGGTAATTTTCTTCTCAAAGATCGATCTACACTCTCGGTACCTGGATGAGGTAATGAGCATCATGGAGGCATAGTCATTATATGCCAAAGAGTCCAAGTGTGAGTTTGGTATGACAGAGCTGCTTTACTTTGGCCACATCATCAGTGCACGGGGGGTACAGGTGCACCAAGAGAAGATCAGGGCCATTCTGAATTGGCCAACGCCCAGGAACGTGACAGAGTTGAGGAGTTTCTTCGGCCTGTGCAGCTATTACAGATGGTTCGTTCAGGGTTTTGCTCAGATTAGAGCACCGCTGGAGGATCTTACCAAGCATGGGGATTTCATCTGGACCAAGGAGTCCCAAAAAGCCTTTGATCACATGAAGGAAGTCATGGGCACTTGTCCAATGTTGGCATTACTAGACTTCACCTTGCCATTTGTACTAGAGTGTGACGCATCTAGCGAGGGTATCGGGGCGGTTTCGATGCAAGGAGGACACCCCATTATATTCGAGAGAAGGAAGCTCAGTCATCCTGAGAGATTGTAATCCATTTATGACAAGGAAATGCTGGCAATCATTAATTCCTTGACCAAAATCAGGCAATATTTAGTGGGCAACAAATTCATGGTCAAGACAGATCACAATAGCTCGAAGTATTTCCTTGAGCAGAAGGACCTCAGTGAGCGCCAACATAAATGGGTGATGAAAGGTACAAGCATTCGACTTTGACATAGATTATGTCAAGGGGAAGAAGAACATTATGGTGATGCACTATCGAGGAGACCTGCGACATGTTCTTTGATGGAGATTTCAACAGATTGGAAATCCCACTTGTTAGTGGAATATTCCAAGAACAAGTTCGCTTGTGAGGTTGTGGATGGGAGGATACATGATGACAGGTATAGGGTCATTGATGATGTCATATTATACAAGGACAAAGTCTACTTGGTGCTAGATTCAGGGCTCAAGTAGAAGATCCTCACAACAGTTCATGATTCACCACTAGCAGGCCATCAGGGGTTTTTCAAAACCTACAGACAGATCAATGAGAGGCTCTCATGGAAGGGCCTCAAACATGACGTTATGAGACATTTCAGTGAGTGTGTGACTTGCTAGCATAACAAGTTAGAGCATGCTCTTCCAGCATGGCTACTTCAGCCACTCCCCATTCCAGAGTAGAAATGGGAGAGTATATCGATGGACTTCATCACAGGCCTACCCAGGGTCCAGGGTAAGGACTGTATCTATGTAGTGGCCGACATATTGACGAAGTTTGCTCACTTCTATGCCATACCAAAAAAATATAGCATAGTTCAGGTAGCCGAGATATTCTTCAGGGAGGTCTTCAGACTTCATGGGTTGCCAAGGAACATCGTCAGTGACATGGACAATCGGTTCATGGGAACATTATGGAGAGAGTTGTTTCGGTTGGTGGGGACAAAGCTAACACCCAACACCAACTATAACCCTCAGACAGATGGGCACACCGATACTGTCAACAAGTGGGTTGAAGGATATTTGAGGAAGTATGCAGGTGGAAACATAGAACATGGGTAAAGTGGCTTCATTTAGGAGAGCATTGCTAAAACACCACTTTCCACATGTCCATTGGTATGACACCCTTTCGAGCATTGTACGGATATGATGCTCCCACTTTGGTAGACTTGGTTTTCGAGGAGAGCAGAGCTCCCAAGGCCAAGGATTGGATTATAGAGAATCAAAAGATTCTCAAGTTGTTGAAAGAGAACCTGCAGACGACACAAAACCGACAGAAGATGAGTGCAGACATGCATAGGATAGAGCACAACTTTGAGGTTGGGGATTTGATTTTCTTGAGACTCCAACCTTACAGACAGTCATCTCTGAAGAAGAGTGGGGCCAAGAAGCTCAAGCCCAAATTTTATGGGCCTTACAGGATCATGCGCTGAGTAGGCGAGGTTGCTTATGAGCTAGTGCTTCCAGAGGGGAGCAAGATTCATAACGTGTTCCACGTATCTTGCCTAAAAAAAGCCGTTTGAAAATTCATTAACACATCAGAGGAGCTTCCCCCTTTGGATGAGGAGGGACAGTTGGAGTTGGTTTCGGAGGAGGTTTTGGAGTTTCGGGAGCGGAAATTGAGGAGCAGGGTCATTAGAGAGTGTTGGATCAGATGGAGAGGGTTTCCAGTAGAGGACGCTACTTGGGAGAGCGAGAAAGTGTTGGAGCACCCTGGATTGGTATTACTCGAGGACAAACAATTTTGGGAAGGGAGGACTGTAATGTCCCTTTCCAAATAGGACCTCTAGAGAGGAGGCTTAATAGTCTAAACTACCCCATTAGACTATAGCCAGGGCCAGAAAAGGGGTAAACAGGGTTACTAGAGGTCACTCTAGTCAAAGGTGTTATGTTCAGAAAGTGACATTGAGCTAAAAGTGGTTAAAAGTGCTTTTAAGTCATTATGAGCTAAAAATAGAACAAACGAGCTAAAATTAGAAGTCAACAGTGACTTAGGGTTTCTGCAGTGAATTAGGGTTTAGGAAAGCTTTAAGAGAAGGGTCAACAACCTAATTCATCATTATGCAGATTGTGACTTGTCATTGAGGAGAGAGGCGCATCTCAGGAGAGATAGTTCAGTCGATTCCAGGAGGAAGACACTAGTTGGATGATTTTGGTGTTGAGAGACACACCCTAGTCACCGAGAAGATCACACAGGTCTTCCATCATTCTTCAACAGTGGTTACACAGGGTCTAGCAGCAAGGGCGCACTTATCTAGGGTGAGGGCACAACTTCTGAGAAGGTTCAATGGATCAACTTGTCCTATCTAGGGAGATTTCAGAGATTCCCCTCTGACCCAGTTGAGAGGAAGGAAAGGCACATCTTTTGACTGGTTCCTCGTTAGATTCCGATGGAGGAATCATCTAGGGTGCATTTTCCAGACTTGGAAGTGCGACACTTTTGGCGGACACATTCGGGGTTCCCGAGCGAGCATCGGATCAGATTCAGGGAAACCCTTTAGACCCATTTCCCAGTAGGTTAGGGTGATCATTTTGAGATACTTCTTAGTTGATTCCGACGGTGGAATCACTAGGGCGCAATTTTTTAGAGAGGGAGGGGTGCATTCCCCCAGGGGAATCCATCCGGGGTCTAGACACACCGGCAGAGGGGGCGGTTAGTCACCAAGACTGAGAATTAGAGTAGGGCGCACCATTTGGGATAGTTTCCAGGCCTTTCTGAGAGGTATCGCCACCAGGGCAAACTTTCCAGACTTTCAACAGTTACAGTGCAAGCTGCCACAGTTCCAACTCATCCTTTAACCCCCAGTGCTCATTTACTATCGGGTATTATCATTTAGTTTGCTTATTGTATTCCGACTAAGATCCTTTTGTCTTTTGATCTAGCCGAGTGTTTCATTTTATTCAGTTGCATTCATTATTTGTACTCCGTAGAGATATCATAATATCAACTTTGCAGTCCTTTATCACATTTGTTATTTGTATGATCATTTATATGTTGTAAACAATGAATCCTACACACACATTAGCAGTGTTTCCTAGACTACCCAAGTCAAGAACATTACAAAACCAAGCCTTTGAACAATGGGAATTAAGAAAGAGCCCTTCTTGTCCCAAATTGCAGCAATACACACACACACACACGCGCGCGCGCGATAAATGATGTCAATAACTACAAATTTAACCATCAAAATCTAGTACAAGATATAAAAAATAAAGCTAGCAATGACTAGTGAAACTTCCAATGTTTAGAGCGAGACTTTGGTGGTGATTAGTGGTTGTTATGTGATGTTATTAGTAGGTTTTTATGACAACCCATTGGCTGTAGCAAACAATTGTTACAACAACAAGATATAACCACATAAATCAACAAGTAAATCGTCAAATGCTAGCCAATAATTAGTAGAACAATAATCTAGGTTCACAAGTAAATTTCAACGGTAGAATATTGAGAAAAAATGATGAAGATGTGATATTGCAGTAGCCCTAATGGCTGCAACATTAATTTGTAACAACAAAGAGAATTACTAGGCTACACTAGACGCCCTTAGGGCACAAGAATGCTTATAACATATATACAATAATCCAACTTGAACAATTGCAATATCTCGTAAATTCATGTACACCCATGCAAGAATATTATATCTCTAATGCAACTTAGACTAGTTCCAAATCAATTGGTTTATGGAGTCTCTTGTGTAAGAGCTAGTTTTGTTACTTCTCTAGGGGTGTAAGCCCTTTTACTCAATAGAGAAAACAAAACTAGCAAGGTAAATCTATTAGGGTGTAAACACTTTTACTCCTCCTAGCAACCTTTGCAAAAATATAGCTTATCCAAAGATAACAAGGTAGACTTGATGGAGGGTGTATGCCCTTATACTCCTCCAAGGCTATAGACAAATCAATGCTTGAAACAAGAAGAAAACAAACAATAAATGCAAAAATTCCTTACCAATTCCAAGAACAACATGAATAAACCCTTCTTTATCCAGTATATTACACCAAAATACCAAGAATAAGCCTTCCAAGAGATAGCGCCTTAGTTATCTTCACCAATAGACAAAGTACTAGCATCCAAGAGATATTCAAGAGAGAGATAGAGGAAAATGCCCAAGTAGGGCAAACATTTCTGCCATGTAATATGTAATTCTCAAGTGAGTTATGATGGAAATGAAAAATGGCAAGACCTTTATTTATAAAAGGCCTTGTAAAACCAATTTGTCCACTTATCTAAAGTCAACCACAAATTAGGGAGGTTGACATCCTCTATTTTCCTTTTACATCTTAAAATTCAAAATTATATAAAGAAAATCCCCTTTTACAGGTGACATTACCCTCCAAAGTGAGATTTTTTTCATCCCAAATGAAGTCATTGGACCTCCAAAGGCCTCATGTCTTGTCATCAAATGGTCTAGTGCAAAGCAAGTGTCTCTTTCTCCATCAAACCATGTCACATCACCATCAACCATGAGAGCCCCATCAAAAACCCTAAGCCCATGTGACATCTATGGCTTAGGAGATGACGTCTTAGGCCTCCAAAGATCAATGTTTGTGTTCAAGGGGCTAGAATGTGATCTCTTCATGGTTTCTAAGTGCCTCCAAAGGCAAGGTTCCCTCTCCCATGTGACCAAAGAGAAGGTGCGCTTCATCCAACCTGTGGGCTTCATGCCTCAATGAAGGTCCAAGTGACCTTGTGCCTCCATGAAAATACTTCCACTTGGAAAATCCCTTCAAATACAAACATATTCACCCTCGAAGGGTCCACAAGTCACACATATCATGCCAAGTAAACCATATCTAATAAAAGAACCACACAAACATGTGCATCAAATCCCCCCTTTTCAAAATAAACAAATGCTCAAAGACCTTATACAACTTGCCAAATTAAAGTATGGGAGGGTTTTCGTGGTGACTTATTGGGTAGATCATTCCCCAAGTCAAGTAGTGTTTCCCAAGTGGACCCTATCTAAGTCATGTAAAGAGTATGAGGTGGAAGGGGTGTAACTTTTGGGCATGGGGTTTTCCCAACATAGAAGGGCTCATATTGTCTAATTTATGGGCACCTTTGTTGAGGGTGCACTTGCTCTTTAGTTACCCATTATTTTCTTTCCACCCTTTTCACCATCTTTCCAATCCCTGCTTTCATTTTTAATTTGAAAATTTGAGGGTCACCCTTTTAGGGTTTCCAATCTTTAGCATCATATTTGGGACAGGGTTGAGCACTGAGTAAGTAGAGCTCAAGTTGGACCAGCCTTTGATGGTCCTTATTTGTTGTGTTCACTTTATTTTCAACATTAGTTTATTATTATTTTATAGTAGTTGCTATCTTCCTCGGGGCCATCAACCCCTCTTCCCATGAAATGAGGTACAAGCCCTTCTTGGGTCAGTAATGCCTGAAAACCCAAAAGTTGAGGAAACGAAGGGAAAGAAGTGTGAAAAATGACAAGTATGGAAGAGAATGGTATGATGACCCTTCAAGGATAACCCCTAGTAGCAACTTTTTTCTCGAGGGTGACCCACTTGCTAGGAAAACATATCAACTGCCAAGGTGAAATGGGGCAAAAAGCATAATTTCCAACCAAACGTTTTCAACATCAAGAAAGGACCCTTTGCAACATGTTCAAATGCTTCATCTTTTAGAATGACGCTTACCATAATATCAGACTTGTTACCTCATGGAGCAAGACCTGTTGCCCTCTGTGAGACAAGTTGGGTGTGGTGGGCGTTGCTTCCATCGATCATATGGTGATATGTGGTGAGTGAAGGGTTATGCTCGTTGATTTGCCTCTCGGTACTCCATGTATGCAACCTGCTAGCCTTGAGACTCATCTCCTTAGTTATCCCTAGAAATGGGCGATAAAAATCACGAAAAATAAAAGGGTGCCATGGGAGAGATCCACGGTGGCGGGCGATGCTGGTAGGGTCTCTTTTGTGCGGTGGAGGTCCCAAGGATGATGTGAGCGCCACATTAGACGAGGTGGTATTGAGCGATACAATAAGCGATATCGCATGGTAGGAAGGAAGTTTTCTAGAAGGTCTTTGGCGATGATAAGGCAATGTGAGGACACCACGTATCATTGGGAGAAACCATTATCACATTGCCGGGGGCTATTAACCCATGCGTAAGTTGACAATGTGAAATCGTCGAGAGTCGTTGATTGTCCCCCAATCTGCATAGTTAGATCCGACAGTATGCAAGTTACACACACCCAAGGAAAAAAGGTGTAGGATGGGACCTGCCCATCCCCACAACTAATGAACAAGTGTGACATAGAATTCTAGCAAGAGAGGTGGGACCCATGTCCCATCTGTGGTCAAAGAAGGTGTGAGGTGGATATTCGATTATGGTGGGGCTCGAAATAAAGTTTAATTTATAAGATAAAGGTAAAAGGAAGAGGAATAAGGTGATGAAGGCTGATGGGGCAAGGCCAGGGTGGCCAAGAGGGTGATATGGCATCACCTTAGGGTGTCATGTGGACCTATAATGCTACATCATGAACCATGTTAGCAAGGATGCCACATAGGAAAAATTGTCCTATAGTCTAAAAAAAAAAACTAAGTCTCGAGCCTAAATCGTTAGCAAGGATGCAACATAGGCAAAATTCTTCTATAGTTTAAAAAAAATCAAGTTTGGAGTCGAAATCGTATTTTGGCCATAAATGGAGAATATTAAATTAGATTGAGATGAGACTTCTGGGGTTTTTCCGCATTGAGGATATCTACAAAAGTGCCAGAGAGGGCCATTGTCCATTTCCACTTGGATTTGTCAGAAAATGTAAAATAATGATTTTTAAAGATCTAGGTCCAGATCATTGGAAGGGATCCAAATTAAGCTGAGATTATTGAAGAGAGTTGAGAAAGCATACATAGAAATAACCCATGAAAGAATTAAATAAATTCTAAGGGGTTCAAAATGGGGAAGCTGAAATAGGCCAAAATCCATTATTCTGGGCCAATTTTTTGGGATTTTTGGGATTTTTAGAGGGGGAAAAGGGTACCCAGATGGAAAAATTTGAAAATTTTATTTACTCAACCTTTTGTACACTCATCAAGCCAGAAAAATTTGGTTTAGTGAAATTTTTCTAGAAGTGCATAATTTGGGAGATAACTAGTTTGGCTAAAAATTCCAAGCTCGGAAAAGGGGTGCAAAAGAACAAATTTGTCATTTCCAGATTGTTGCAGTTTTTTACTGGCGCGTTATATTAACAATTTGAGAGTTTTTTATGAATTCGATATCATCACTATTATCTATGTTTCATGCAAAATTTTCCCTAGTTCCTGACATATTTACTTCTACAGGTGACATAAGTTGGTGTCTATGATAAATTGCACCTAGAAGAAAAGTGCACAAAAAGGGATAAATTGACAATAATCCGATGACTATATCTCTTTGCTAAGAGCTTAGACTTGATAAAGAAAGTATTCACCGGAAATCTATTGGAGAGTAGAATCCATATATCAACCCAGAAAATTGATCTGGGCAATATAAGTTACATTCAACGCAAAAGAAGATGATTGGTGGCATTAAAGAGCAGAAAAGATGTATGCATTATTTTTCTAGAAGTGTGTGTATATATTTTGTTTAAAAAAAATTATTTGCTTGCACATTTTCTTGCAGAATTGAAAGGTGCACGAATGTAGTTTGTTTCCTATATGAGAACCACATCCATGGAAGATGCCCAAGGGTCCTATAATCATGAAGTGGAATTTAGAGAGCTGCATGTTAGCATGGGAAATGCTGAGACAGAGTTTAATGGGAGAAGAGAGAGACATGAGCCTGTGACTATGAGAAGTTTGTAGAGAGAAGTGCAGAGTTATAGGGAAGATAATGAAAGGATTATGAAATCTCAAGAAAATACACTATAAAGCTTGAACATGTTGCAGAGGCAAGCCAATAAAGACTCTGGCACAAAGCAAGCAACTAATAATAGACAAGTGACAACATCCAAATCCCATAGCAAAAGGGATGAGCATGGGAATGGCAGAAATTCAAGGAGGATGAACATAAGCCATCATTCTCTAGGGAAATCCACTAGGAGATCTCATGCAAGTTCAGGGCTAGGGAGAAACCCAAGTGTGTCCTTGCGAGGAGACAAAGGAGAAGGCATGAGGGAGACATTTTGCAAGGTGAACTTAGGAAAATCAAGCCACCTAATCTCAATGGTGAGCAAAATAAAGGAGAAGAGGCCAAGGATTGGCTGTTGGAAATGAAGAAATATTTCCAGCTACATGAATATCCCTCCGGGGTAGAAACAAAAATTCCAACCTACCACTTGCAAGGAAAGGAAACCATGTGGTGGGACTAGCTTAAGCAAGCAAAACACCTTGATGAGAGGAAGGTCTCATGGAGGCAATTCAAAGGATATTTCCAAGAGAAATATTTGTCCAATCATTACTATGAAATAAAGATGAAAGAGTTCTTTGAGCTCAAGTTGGGAATCACGACAATGGATGAGTACAAGAAACAATTCTTTGAATTACTGAAGTATGCATTCTTCATAAAGGACAAGAAGGTTAAAATCCAATGGTTTTTGAGTGGGTTACACTCTTTATATAGTGATAGGATACTATATGATAACCCTGGGACTTTGGAGGAAGCCATAAGGAGAGAAAAGCATCTTTATGAGTAGAGTAGAGGGAGTCCAATCTTCTAAAGACTTGGAATGCAAAGATGAAGGGTATGTTGTTTTTCCTTGATTCAGCCCTTGGTATGCTCTGATACCTTGTTGAAAATCTTACTCCAACACCTAGGTACTTTGTTATCTAGCGATTTCCTTACTGCAATCAAATTAGCATCTCACAAAACAAAAATACATTACTGAAATATTTAACTCAATAACATGCAACAAAAGCATAAACAAGGAAACCAAATCATGCACACATAAACACCGATATTTTTGGGTAGATACCCCTAGAAAAACCCCATAGGGAAAACCAGTGTTGAGAATGGTTTTATCATGCTAAATCTAGGGCTCCCGTAACAGGCATAATGGCCCACCGAGAGAAAATTTACAACTATAGACAAACCTGGCAAAGTCTGACCTATGGTTTTATCATACTAAATCCAGGGCTCCTATAACAGGCATATTGGCCCACTGAGAGAAAATTTACAACTGTAGACAAACCTGGCAAAGTTTGACCTACTGTACGAACCATAACTGCATGTTTTCGAGGTGTACATGATTCACCTTCTCGTGACCTGCGTATGTACATGACTATCTCCGCTGTGACATGCTTACATGTATGAAAACTTGTACGACAAGCTCCGTATGACCTAGACAATTCCTTGTGGCTTCCTCTAACTAAAAACCACCTGCATTGCCTATGTTTTTTCTTATCCTTGACCTAATCTCTAGATGGAAATCTTTCTCCACCTATCCAAGATCTTGAATCACAGTCCTTCATGATCCAATCCTCTTGAAAGTAAATCCTCTACTCTCAAGTATCAAGTGTGTCAAGTGTAAGCAAAAGTCCTTCTTTGCTTCTACACTCTCGAATGATTCCACAGTAGCAATAGTTCTTCTTTGCTATCTTTGTGTGATTGTATCACACGCGTGTGAAAAGTTTCTTCTCCTTCACCCTAGCCTTGCTTTTATAATCATGAGTTATAATCTATTTCTCATCTCACTTGAGATTTAGATTGAATGCAAATATTGCATGCTAAGATTACATGCTAAGTACTTTTAGCACTTTTCTCAAATAACTCAAATAACTAATTACATAATTAATTAATTAATAAAAACGCTTTACTTTAATAATTCCTTTAATTAAAGTAAATATACCAAGGTAGAAGGCTTTGGATGATTCTCACACGTCTAGACACATATACCTATGTAGAAATACCTGTTTGATGCTACCAAAAGCATCAACACTCCCTCTTAGCGAGGAAGGTATTTCCCAAAGAGCCACATGGAACTGGTTCTGCCTTCGACTCTAGCAGAATGTCACACACATCATCATGCATATTGACGTCCCTCCAACCCTACTGGTCAGTTTCTCCTTGAATACTGGAAGTCTCATAATTGATGACACTACATATTAATTCCACTAAGTTTGGAAACTTTGTCGAAGGCCTGCTCTCCCTCAACGTGCTCCTAGAGGCTTCTCGCTCCTGAGCATCCATCAATGTCATCTCATACCAATTTTGTCTCTTGATAGAATTGGAAGGGGATAACTCCCTCTTCCCATCTAAAGGTTTACTCCCCACATTGGAAGTCTGTGAACTCTGCTCATCCTTTGTTTTTTCACCCTTTGCAGCCTCCTGCTCCTCATCCTATGTCATTGACATCGATCCATGATTCAAGATTCCCTTAGATCCTTTTACAGGTTGGACCTACAGCCTTTATATCCTTCTCTCTCTAACACCAATGTTGAATGATGTGTCAGGGCTAGCTCCCTCTAAACATATGAGTACTTGCCCACTCTGAAAAGTAATATCAAAATCCACGTCCTCCAAAATTGAAACTGAGAGCAAGTTCTTCTTCAGTTCCGGTACATACAACACATCTTCCACCTACAAAAATGATCTGACTTTAGCTGGAACCTCACTGTCCCAAATCCCTCTACACCACACTTGGAAAGAGTGCCAAACTCCACATGCAGAATTGAGTCTATATCTAACCAACTGGTGAACAACTCATGTGTCCCCATCATGCGACGAGAAGACTCGCTGTCAAAGTACCAAGCACTCCTTCGGTTGATGCTGGTAGAGAGGCATGAAAACATTGAGAATTCATTCTCAAAATTCATTGCAAACTCATATAGTTATGTCTCTGTTGATGTTGTTGTCTTCGTCTTTCCTCGCCTCTTCTTCTCTGGACATTGTGATGCATAGTGCCCAACCTCATGGCATGTGAATCACTTGATTTTACTCAAGTCCTTATTCTTCCTTGGCTTTGAGGTTGACTCTTCACTATTATCCTTGGAACCCATTCATTTTCCCGTGTCTTACTGACAAGGGACAAGTTCTCCTCCTCTTCATCTCCCTACTTTCCTTCTTTAGACTCCTTCCGAGTCTCTCCCTGAATGAAATCATCCCAAATTCTCTGCCAATCTGGGATACTTTCCCAAGCACAAACTCCTTTGACGAATGGTTCCCATGATTTGAGAAGAACATTCAATGCCACATTCACAAGCTTTGCATCCTTTGTTTTCTCCCCTATGGTTGCAAGATGATCACACACTTGTGTGATCCTCATGAGATAGTTGGTAACCTTGTTAGATCTAGACATCTGCATCGATCTGAGTTTATTCCTTAAGACCATATTCCTATCCATGTTCATGCTTTGGAATAAAATTACCAAGGCAGAAAACATCTCTTTGGTCATCTTCTTCTCTGTTAGGTGAGGGATTAGATGATCCTTCACAGAATCCAAGAGGACCCTCTCAACTTTGATGTCCTTCTTTTTGTGAGATTCCAAAGCTGTCAAATCCGTCGTGGAGTAATTAGTTTATCCACTAACTCCCAAAGGTCATACTCCTTCAATGCCAAAATTACTCTTGTTTTCCAAGATATAAAGTTGGATGCTCCATCCAATCTATTTTCAACTCTCAACGATGCTGTTTCCATCCCTAGGACCTAATAAACTACCTTGGAAATAGCCTGGTGTTGAAAATTGGCCATGTACTGACTTGTATGGCTTGTACGCAACTATCACCACTGCAACCCGTGTATGTACACGTCTGGTACTATTGCAACCCGCATATACATGATTGTGTTCAAAGCAGCCCGTGTATGTATGCGACTATGCTTTATGTGACTGAGATACACCTCTGCAAAAACTTAGCTTTGCATTAGTATGATTGTTTCCCGTAAATCTGTCCTTTGATTTCTGCCTACTAGTTATGTATTTGTTATGGATATGAGATATGGCTTCCCCTCACAACATGTGCTATGATACCATTTTTATTTTCCTTGATTCAACCTTTGGTATGCTCTGATACCATGTTGAAAATCTTTCTCCAACACCTAGGTACTTTGTTATCTAGTGATTTCCTTATTGCAATCAAATTAACAACTCACAAAACAAAAATACACTACTAAAATATTTAACTCAATAACATGTAGCGGAAGCATAAACAAAGAAACCATATCATGCACACATAAACACCAATATTTTTGGGTAGATACCCCTGGAAAAATCCCAGAGGGAAAACCAGTGTTGAGAATGGTTTTATTATGCTAAAATCAGGGCTCCCATAATAGGGATAATGGCTCACCAAGAGAAATACAAATGTAGACAAACTTGACAAAGTTTGACTTGTTGTACGAACTAGAATTGCATGCTTTTTGAGGTGTACATGATTCACCTTATATTGAACTACTTATGTAAGCGACTGTCTCCACTGTGACCCGCGTACATGTACGAAAAACCTGTATGACAAGCTCCATACGATGCGACACTTCCCTATGGCTTCCTCTAACTGAAAACCACCTATGCTTCCTTTGTTCTCTCTTCTCCTTGACCTAATCTCTAGATGGAATCCTTCTCCACCTATCCAAGATCTCGAATCGCAGTCCTTTGTGATCTAATCCTCTTGAAATTAAATCCTCTACTCTCAAGTATCAAGTGTGTCAAGTGTAAGCAAAATTCCTTTGATTCCACACTCTTGAATGACTCCACACTAACAAAAGTCCTTCTTTGCTATCTCTGTGTGAATGTATCACACAAGTGTGAAAAGTGTCTTCTCCTTCACCCTAGACTTGCTTTTATAATCGTGAGTTATAATTTATTTCTAATCTCACTTGAGTTTTAGATTGCATGCTAAGTACTTTTAGCACTTTCCTCAAATAGCTCAATTAACTAATTACATACTTAATTAATTAATAAAATCACTTTTCTTTAATAATTCCTTTAATTAAAGTGAAGTTACCAAGGTAGAAGCCTTTGGACGATTTCCACACATCTAGACACATAGACCTGTGCGGAAATACATATCTGAAGCTACTGCAAGCATCAACAGAGTAAGAAAGATCAAAGGAAAAAAGGTTTTAAGACACTTTTTTTCAAGAACAACTCCCAAGCAAATTAGCAAGGACAGTCAACTCAAAGTGAGCACAAGACAACATATTCATTTGGGAAAAGGCCAAGGCAACAACCTATACAATGTTGGACATGTGAGGGAAATCACTTATATATGGAATGCCCTCACAAAGGTGAAAGATTGAGGACTGCCCACAACATTCATGAGGTTGAAACAGTTGAAGATATGGGAGGAAGCATGCCAAGAATTTATGCAACATTGGACAACAAGCAAGCAGAGTGTCAATCCCTCATGATTTAAGTGGAAGGTAAGATTGATAACCATCCCATAGCAATTTTAATTGATTCTGGAGATATTCATAGTTACATAAACTCTAATATTGTTGAAAGATTTCACTTGCAAAGGAGTAAGCATAATAAATATTGGTAAGTTCAATTATCCACATGGGCTAAGAGAAAGATCAATGAGTTGGTTAAAGATTGTCCAATAGACATGAATGGACTCAACACAAAGGTGGATGTGAACATCATACCATTGGGTTCATATGATTGCCTAATTAGCATGGATTGGTTCGAAAAAAACCATGTTGTCCTCGATTGTTACAACAAGACCATAACTTGTCTTCATGAGGGAGGGGAGCAAGGTAATATTCAAGGCATTCCGAGAGTTGTAGTTGTTAGAGAAATTTTAGCCATGCATCTGAAAAAGAGTTTTAGGATGGGATACCAAATTTTCGCAACCCATATGGAAGAGACAACGATAGATAAAATGGAAAGTATTGAAGACCATCCAGTCTTGAAATATTTTGAAGATGTTTTTGGGGAAATCCCAAGATTTCCACCAAAGAGACATTGATTTATCTATTGATTTGGTATTAGGAGTTGCCCCAGTGTCTATGACACCTTACATAATGGGCACACTAGAATTGAAAGAGTTGCAAATGAAACTTGAAAAACTTTTGAAGAAGGAGTATATACGCCCAAGTGTTTCACCTTGGGGAGCCCCAATTCTTTTTGTAAAGAAGAATGATGGAACCTTAAGGCTATGTATTGATTTCAGATAGTTGAATAAGGTCACCATAAAGGACAAATATCATTTGCCAAGGATTGGTGATTTATTTGATCAACTGAAGGGGGAAAGGATCTTTTGCAAGATTGAATTGAATTCAAGTTATCATCAAGTGAGGATAAAAGAAGAGGACATCAACAAAATGACATTCATGACAAGATATTGGCATTCTGAATTTACCATAGTTTCATTTGGGCTATCAAATTCCCCAACAATTTTCATGTGTATGATGAACCTAGTGTTCAGGGAGTACCTCGACAAGTTTGTGATTGTTTTCTTAGATGATATTCTCATTAACTGAAGGATAGAAGAAGATCATGAGAAACATTTGAGAATGGTGTTGCAAGTTTTGAGAGAGCATAAATTGTATGCCAAACTCAGTGCGTGCATCTTTTATCTAAAGAAGATTCAATACTTGGGGCATATTATTTCAACAGATCAGATAACAGTTGATCTCGAGAAGATAGAGGCCATTAGAGGATGGCCAGTGCCAAGAAATGTGACAAAGGTCAAATGATTTATGGGTCTTGTTGGTTATTATTAAAGATTTATAAAATGATTTTCAAATATTGCAAGCCCAATCACTTCTTTGCAAAATAAGGGAGTGAAATTTGAATGGACTTCCAAGCGCACAAAGAGTTTTCAACAGTTGAAAGACATTTTGACAAGTGCACCAATCTTAAAGATTACAAATCTAGATGAAGATTTTGTAGTGTGCATTGATGCCTGCAAGGAAGGGCTCAATGGAGTCCTCACTCAAAAGGATCATGTGGTGTGTTGATTCTATAAAACTAAAAGAGAATGAAAGTAATTATGCTACACATGACTTGGAATTGGTATCCATCGTACATGCACTAAAAATGTGGATAAATTATCTCATGGGTCTAAGATTTAAACTAAGGACAGACCACTGTGGTCTGATACGTTTGTTTGGACAACCAAAATTAAATGCCAGACCAACTAGATGGCTGGAATTTCTTAGTGAATATGACTTTGAAATTAAGCATATCAAAGGCAAGGAAAATCACGTGGTTGATGCACTTAGTAGAAGAGCTCATGAAATACATATTTAAACCATTAACACGTTCAACACAAATTTAAGAGACAAAATTTTAGAGTCTACAAATTTAGATCAACAATATCTAAAAACAAAAGAGATGTTACAACAAAGCAATTTACAATAGAAATTTAATTATTATGAGTTGAAAGAGGATGGAATCCTCATGTACAAAGGAAAAATATATGTGACAAATTCAGGAGAGATGAAAAATATAGTGTTGAGGGAAATGTACAATGTGCCATATGTTGGGCACCCAGGATATAAAAAAACAATTGCAGATATAAGAAGCCAAAACGTTTGGCCAGGAATGAAGAAAGAAGTGGCTAATTACATAGTCATGTGCTAGGATGCCAAAAGGTGAGAACAAAGCATATACATCCAACGGGGATGCTACAATCATTTCCCTTTCTGAGTGGAAACATGAAATGATAAAGCTACCCAAAAAAGTGAAGCAATATGATTCCATCATGGTGGTGGTGGATAAATTAACAAAAACTACACATTTTATTCCTGTGAAGACCATACACAAGACAACAAACATTGCACATATTTACATGAAGGAAGTTGGCAGGCTTCATAGAGTGCCTAAGGCGACTGTTTCAGACAGAGATCCAAAGTTTACCTTTAATTTTTAGAAAGGTTTGTTCAAAGGCTTTGGAACAAATTTAAATCTCAGTTCAACGTATCACCCATAGTCAGATGGAAAAATAGAGAGGACCAATTGTTGAAATATTGTAACTGCAAAGAGTATTCTATTTATTATTGAGTCATTATTCATTATATCAATCCCCTTTTGTGGATTGATCATGTCGGGCATTGTAATTGACCAAATCCCCTTTTGCAGACTCATCAAACCCTAATTGCATTATGAAAATTAAGAAGTCGCTCCCCAGACCAAATTAAAGTGGTTTTAACCACTAAGAAGACAAGTCGGCCCTGCCCAGTGAAGAGACACCTTTCCAACACCTGCCAACCAGTATAAATAAAGGAATCCAACGCCTCATTATCTCACTCACTCATTCACTCATTAAGTGCGCAAGTTTGGTAGTTGTAGTTGGGAGAATAAGGAAGAGAGAGGCACATTTCTTAGTGTTGGATATTCTCTAGTGTTTTGGTTTATTGTCTTGGCATTGTATTGGCTATCTATATTAAGGAATTTTTTACTGTGTTTTCTCCCCCATGAGGGTTTCCCAGGATAAATGTTGTGTATCTTGTGATTGTGTTTCTCTCAGTGATCCTATCTATGCTATGGTTATCTAGTAAATCGAAAATAAACCTAATAATAGCTCAAAACTTAACATGGTTTCAGAGCTAAGCTGAAGAGAGCATCTTTCACTGGATAAAGAAAAACGACACTATTGTCGTACAAGAAAATTATGGCTTTTTGTTGAAAAGGAATATCGGCCTAAAAAACATCTAGAAAAGTGCGCCCTAGCCTAGGGAACTCTTTGGCACCTTGAGTGCACCTTTTCAGTGGTCAGATACTCTGGAAAGTCAAACCCTAGTTTTGACTGGTACAAAAAAAACAAAAATACCAGAAAACCAGAAGTACCAGAAAACTAGAAGTACCAGGAAACCATAACTAGTACTAGAAGTACCAGTCCATATTTTTGCAAGCTCAGTTTCAAGGGGAAAAAAATGGATTTTCAGAAATCTGACTGCACCATCTTACTCGCCTCAGCTCAGCGCATCTAGCCCTTGGATCAGAATTTCAAAATTTGAAGTTTGAAAAATTAGGGTTTCCTCATAAAACCCTAAGTTGTAGTTGCAGTTGCAGTATCAATTGAAGTTGCGGTATGAGTTGAAGTATCATCTACAATACTAGTTGCAGTCACCCTTGAAGTTTTTAAGAGTTGGTAATTATTACCGTTGTTGCCATATGGTGCCACTACCTACAAATACTGTTAGAGCATATTGTCTTAGTACATAAGACATGTTGAAGAAAACACTCATCATCTTGAGTGAAGGAGACTTGGAAGAAAAACAACACACTCATTCTTGAGGACAAGGCTCCATGTTCTAGGTTTGATTAATTAAGTTGATAAGATTCAAAGTTGACTATGACAAGTTGATAACTACCCCTTTACAAGTAAACACTATAGTTGAGGTAGTACTCTTTGAAAAGTATTATACTTGGTAGAATGTGAGCATATTGAGATAAATTCTTCATGTAATCATTTTCCATATACAACTAACATCTCCTCTAGGAGAAATTTCTTGTGTTGGTTCCAGGCTACCATGGAGGAATGCTTGATCACAACACTAGAAGAGTGTTGATCTCATTTTGTATTGCATTTCTTACTTTTGATCTTTGTCACATGTAATAGCTCTAAAGGAGCTACTTTGGTGATTGTTCTCGCCTTTGTTTTATTATTATTATAAAGAGTATTATTCTTGGATGTTGTTGTTCTTGTTCCGGGCAGGTCACAGGTGCCCTAAGGAAACTAAAGTGAAGGATACAAGAGGCAACATAATGAGACATGAAGCAAACTATCCAAGTTATGCACATGACGATATACATCCATGTACCAAAGAAGATGAAGAAGAAGCTATTTTTGAGATCCAGAGTATCTCATATGGAGATTGACTATAAGGAGCAGAAGGCTCCAAAGATGACCAAACATTAGAACATAACTCACAGAAGACTTGGTCAAAGGATAATGAAGCCACCTTGATGGGAAGCAGAACTCATTTGAAGTTTGACTCAACTTTTCATATTTATACTTGGTATTCAACACCAAGTATACCATGTAAGAGATGATGAAGTCCTTATAGACTCAGAAGAAATCAAAAACAGAGTGGGCCTGATATAAAAAAGGTTTAGATGAAGAGAAATCTTCCAGGAATGGGAGACAGATGCCATGAGAAGACTAGATCATAACTTCAGAGACTCCTAGGAGATATGAAATCTTTTGGAAGATTCCCTTGTTTCATTGAAAGAGAAGGAAGCCATTCAGAAAGACTAGGATATGGATTTTTCGTGAGACTAGAAGAAAAGTCAGTATTGACTTCCAAGATTGACCTAACAGATCAAGCATGATTGCATATGTAGAAAGTCTGATGTGTAACCAGAGGATTCTCCCAGCAAGAGGAAGAAGACTGTGACAAGATACTTACTCCAATAATTGAAGAAATAGTTCCAGTATTCATGAAGACAACCGAAACAACCATGATTCATATATAGTATGAGATGCAAGGGGAGGAATTCCCATAGTTAAAATTGAGTGGGAGTTGGTGCAATACATTAGTTGGGTCATGGATACATGACTACAATAAAAGATAGAGTTACCTCCATGAAAGAAAAAGAGCTACCTTCAATATCAGTGATTGAGCCACTCTCAGTTTCAGATGAATTTGTTGTCAAGATGAAGTAGAGGAGTTACTCTCAGATTTCAACAGTCACGGTGAGAATGGAGCAACTATTCTCAAATTCAGAGCAACTGTAGGTGCAGAGTCCCACTTCCAGAGGACATACTCTCAGACAATAAGACAGATAGTGCCTTGGAGAAAGCACATAGAGCTAGCACATGATTGTGCAGATTGGGTTGTAGCTGAGAAAGTGTACCGGATTGGTACAATATGATGTGAAAAATTGGATTTAAATATTGAAAGATTCATGTCTTCCAGTTGAAAGAAGCTCTATACATGTTGAAGCAAGCTCCAAGAGCTTGGTGTGGCGGGATTGATAGTTCTCTGAAGAGTTTGGGCTTTACCAAGAGTAAAGCTAATTCTAACCTTTACCTCAAGGTTATGAATGATGAGCCAGTGATGTTGCTATGATATGTAGATGATATATTCTTGACAAGATGAAGAAAATCTCATCACATATTGCAGAAGAAGCTTGCTAATGAGTTTGATGAAAGACCTAATGCATTATTAGTTAGGTCTCGGAGTTTGGCAGAGCTTAAATAAGATCTTCCTTAACCAAGGGAAGTATGTCGTTGAAATATTGAAGAGGTTTGATATGTTGGACTGTAAATCCATGAACACACCCATGGAAACAAAGTTGAAGCTCCTGGTAGATACCTCGTCAGAATTGGTTGATGCTACTCTGTACAGACAAATTATTATTGGTTTGTTGATGTATTTGACGAATACCATATCAGATATATGTTTTGTTGTGAACACCTTTGAGACAATATCTGGTAGAACCCAGACATGTTCACCTTGATGATGCAAAACATGTGATGAGATACCTTAAGGGTACATTGGATTTTGGTCTATGCTATACTAGAGATCATGACTTCAGATTGTATGGATATACTGATTCAGATTGAGCTGGAAGTGTTTCTGATAGAAAGATCACTTCAGGATGTTGTTTTAGTCTAGGGTTAGCCATGACTTCATGGCAGAGTAGGGAGCAATTCAACATTGCTCCGAGCATGGCAGAAGCAGAATACATTGTTGCATGTTCCGCGAGTTGTGAAGCCGTATGGATTCGGATGTTGTTGACAAATCTATTAGATATAGAGATGGAAGCGACCGTGATCCTATGCGATAACCAAAGTTGTATAGAGATGATGTGTTCCATGATGAGTCGAACCACATAGAGATCCAATATCACTTCATTCATGATATGATGGAGATAGGAGCTATAAAGCTCCAATATGTTGGCAAAGATGAACATGTTGCAGATGTGTTGACCAAGCCTCTGTCCCGTGTAAAGTTTGAGCACTTTCGAGAGAAGCTTGGTATAGTCTGAAAGGACCTCCCTCAAAAGGGGGAGTAGTGTTGATGATACTATAGTATCATAGTATCTTGACCAATAGCGGGTAGCTTAGTTAGGATTTTATATCCTAGGGGACTGATCATCCCTAGACAGATCCCGAAGGTCCGTAAGGATGAGATTTCAGAGTACTTGTGCATGTATATGCTAGCTTTGGTCAGTTGTGGTAGCTCCATTAGGATTTTATGTCCCAGGGAATCTTTTGATTCTGGGCAGATCCTTTGGATCTGTTAGGGTACCACAAGATGTTGATGTCAGCCTTGTGATGAAGATTTCTAGCTTCGTGTTGATGTTGATGCCAACCTTGTGCTGAATATTTCCAGCTTCGTGCTGATTTTGTTGTGATGCCATCCTAGTGCTGAATATTTCCAGCTTCGTGTTGATGTTGTTGTGATGCTAGCCTAGTGCTGAAGATTTCCAGCTTCGTGCCGATGTTGTTGAGATGCCAACCTCATGCTGAAGATTTCCAGCTTCGTGCTGATGTTGTTGAGATGCCAGCTTCGTGCTGAAGATTTCCAACTTAGTGCTCATGTTGATGATATGCCAACTTTGTGCTGAAGATTTCCAGCTTAATGTTGATGTTGTTGACGCTCTAGCCTTCATGCTATGATGATGTTGTTGTTGATGTTGTATCAGCCTTGCGCTGTTATTGATGATGATGATGTATTAATGTTATACTAATCCATGTTGATGCAGATAATGATGATGTCACTTCAGCTTCTTGTTGAAGATGACAATGATGATGCCACTTCAGCTTCCTGCTGAAGATGATAATGATGATGCCACTTCAACTTCTCACTGAAGATGTTGATGATGATACTCTAGCCTCATGCTGATGAGGATGATGATGCTACTCGAGCTCCATGCTATGAACAATGATGATGAGAAAAACTTCCGATGATTTATAGATATGCCAGTCAGTGTTCCAGATGTTGTTGATGTTGTTGCCCTCTCTCTCTCCTGATGATGTTGTAGAATACCCTTCTTGTTAAGGGGGAGTGTTGAAAAATTGTAACTATAAAGAGTATTCTATTTATTATTGAGTCATTATTCATTATATCAATCCCCTTTTGTGGATTGATCACGTCGGGCATTGTAATTGACCAAATCCCCTTTTGTGGATTGGTCAAACCCTAATTGTATTATGCAAATTAATAAGTTGCCCCCAGACCAAATTAAAGTGGTTTTAACCACTAAGAAGACAAATCGGCCCTGCCCAATGAAGAGACACCTTTCCAACACCTGCCAGCTAGTATAAATAAAGGAATCCAACGCCTCATTATCTCACTCTCTCATTCACTCATCAAGTGCAGAAGTTTGGTAGTTGTAGTTGGGAGAAGAAGGAAGAGAGAGGCGTATTGCTCAGTGTTGGATATTCTCTAGTGTTTTGGTTTATTGTCTTGGAACTATATTGACTATCTATATTAAGGAATTTTTTGTTGGGTTTTCTCGCCCATGAGGGTTTCCCAGGATAAATGTTGTGTATCTTGTGATTGTGTTTCTCTTAGTGATCATATCTATGCTATGGTTATATAGTAAATTGAAAAGAAACCTAATAATAGCTTAAAACTTAACACCAACAAAATAATTGAGGATATGCTCATGATGTATGTGATGGACCAACCATCAAAGTGGGAAGACTACATCCACTTAGTAGAGTTTGCTTACAATAATGGGTATCAAGCCTCGTTAAAAATGAACCCATTTGAAGCATTGTATGGTAGGAAGTGTAACAGACCAATGAGTTGGGATAACCCAACAGACAAAGCTATCATTGGGCCAAACTTGTTGCGGGAAATGGAAGAGAAAATGGCAAAGATTAGGTAGAATTTAAAGGCTACCTAGGACATGTAGAAAAGTTATACAAACAAGAATAGAGTTTTTAGAGGACCCTGCACAATTGTAAGGGGGGGGGGGGGAATGTAACATCCCTACTATAATCCCTATTTTAATTAATGTATAATGTAGATATGAATGTGGCTATGGCCAAGCGATGTAATATGTGAAATGTATTTTCTGATTTTAATAACAATAATGTGATACCAACTATTGGGAATATGGGCAGAGATGGGGAATGATTAATCCATAAGAGAGGAGGATGCCTAGGAGAGTCTAAGAGGGGTCCAAGGGGGAAATTAATTTTGGATATTAATCCAAAACCATATTTCTGAATTTTGTTATCATTTGGGAAAACCTTCTATTTTTGTTGTATGAGAGCTCAATCATTAAACTCATGTAAGAAGGTCGATATAGAAGTCACATCCCATAGTTATTGGACGCATGGGGCTAAAGTCGAATCAACATTGGGTAGAGTGAGTAGTCAATTGTCATGGGAAAATGTTGAAAATTTGTTTGGGAGGATTAGGAGATTTTCACATTCAGTTTTTGGCATGAACAACGTGCAAAGAGCAGGATGAAGAGCATTGAAGCTAGGACATGAAGGATGGGCAAATTCTAGAGCATGCTGGAACATTTTTGGAGCGTTTTGGTGTTGGAAATTGAAGAGCTAGGTTGTCAGTCGTGAAGAGTAAACTCATGTGTGAGTTGCACTGTAACAACAAGTGTTTGTTGTTGGTTGTTGATAGTTTTTCCTGGTAGCGAGTTCTTTTGAGTTCCCAACATAGAGATTCCTAGTTACTTGTGCCAGTGAGATCCTGATAAATGAATGGGACACCTGATGGACCGAGAGTAGTGAAGGGGTACATTCCTTGGGTTGGCGAGTCAAGAGGAAGAGATTTAGAGGAAATTCAGAATAGCTATAGGAGAATATCAGTGGGTTGTGGGATATTGAGTTGGGAGTGGACTGTAAAAGGCACCCTTCTTTTATGGATTACTAGCCCTAGCTCGAGGGTGACTTGTTATTGAGATCTGGAACAACGAGTCTATGGTTGGGTGGAACATCCTTCCGAAGCATCTGGTTGCACAAATTTTCTTTTAAAGATAAGTGTTTATCTATTATCTGAATTTTCTTATGAGCCTTATGGCCGTGCGTTTTACTCTATGAATGAGAATGGTTTTATGTGTTGTTATAGATGATTTATTAGCTACATTCATGTTCATTTAGAATGATGTAGATGCTTTGAATTATGGGTATCCAAATCTAATGAATTATGTGTATAAATTGTGGCTCGTAAACTACATGAAATGAATTAGCTGATTTTTTTTTTTTTTTATCTATATTTTGTGTAGTAATGTTCCTCAGTTAAGCTGGTGAACGTTACATTTCATGAAATATTATCAACGCCATATTGCAATGAGATCACCTCACAATTGAGGGTCACCATTATCTACCACTCAATAATATTGTTCCTTTTTATTTACTCAATATATTTAGTGTTATTTTGTGTATACATTACATTGCCTCTAACACTATTTTATGGTAGAAACAAGGAGCTTGGGGGTGGATGGGAACTTGGTATGAGTTCAAAAACTTTTTTGGTTTCACTGAAGGTTCTATCCTTGTAACGTACCCGCTTGCTAAAACAAAAAACTTAAAAATGCCTGATGCATGTAAAATAAACCAAGGAGCAGTAGGTCCATAAAATTTCAGCAAAACAACATGTTGATTTACTCATGTAACTAACAACATAATGAAAACCATGAATGCATGCATATATAGCAAACATAACAACATTCAAATTAACATTTACACAGTGGAATAATCATAGTAAAAACAATAGAAACTTATATGTTTGTAAATTAACCAACTGGCTATGTATGAAGGACGGTCCTCCTAGCCATAGGCTTGCTATTTATTTTCTCTCAAAAACAAGCCACCCCCGAGCTGAGGCTATGAGTCCACAAGACGATCCAACCCTCTTGGATGTCCACTCTCCACATTCAGTATCCTAAATCCCATGCTCTACTCCAACATTTGTTCCAATCCACTAGCTCTCTTCCCCACAACATGCACAACCCAAGGAATGTACCCCCTTCACGGCTCACAGTCCCTTAGGATGTATCATTTGTTTAGTAGAGCTTCTAGTGCAATCAGTTGGCCAGGAATATCACATATGGGGAATTCTAGGAACTCTCAGTTTCTCTAGAAGTGCTCACAATAGCCTTCACAAGGCTCTTGAGCCATTTCCTCAACATGAAATGCAATATAGGCTTACATCCCATTTTTACAGGCACAAAAGCCACATTTCTAGCATAAATACAACCCAATAATGTCTGCCTTCAATCAAAACATGGTTGGTGCTCTTCCCAACACTTATCCCTTCTATTGTTGCCAAAAATTTGCAAGTAAAAACTGTCTTCTTTTTCCATACGAATTTCATTCTTCTCCCTTTCTTGCTTGACTCTCACTCTTCCCAAAGATGATTGTAGTTCAGCCCCATGCTCCCAATAACTATGGGATGTGACTTCTCACACCCACCCTCTTACATGTATTTGATGATTAAGTGTTGAATATCAAAGGAAGGATTATTTGGTAATGACACATTAGCTCTAGAAAATGACATGGTTTTTCCCTTGGATCCCCCCTTATCCCCCTCTCTTGTGGAATCATACCCCCCTATCATTTTCGTCCCTCTCGTATCACAATCAACAATTATTATTTTATTAATCTTTTCAATGTACATAATATGTAGTTTGGCCCTCGACCATTTTGATCAATATGGGCTCTTGGCCCCAACACATTGGCTCACCAACCTAATTCACATTTATGCAATTACATTATAATTAGTGGGGATTAAAATTGGGGATGTTACATCCCCTCCCCCTTGTTTTTTGCACTGCCCTCAATGCACAACACCATACGATGTACATATAATTACAATTCTAGGCTCTCCAACCTAATATCACACGACATTCTATCCCAACACATACATAGACATTCTAGCCCAAAAAAATACATATAACGATTTTACAAATCATCAATACGACAAGAATTTCCAACTAGCAATCTCTCCACAGTCCACTAATTTTCCTACAACTATTTCGATTCCTCTAGCTCCCTTCCTCTCAACCTGCCCAACCCAAGGAATGTACCCCCTTCACTACTTTCATTCCACCAGGTTGTACCATTCATTTATTAGGGTCTTTTTGGCACAGGTAACCAGGAATCTCACTACTAGGAACTCAAGGGAACTCATTGCAAGGAAGAATACCAATAAAAAAACAACAAGAAGATTGCTACTGCAGTGCAACTCACACAAGAGTTCACTATTTGGGCCTGAGAACCTAGTTCTTCTATAATCCTGACAAATTGCTTCTTATACAAGCCTATCAACTTGCTTCTTCTTGTTGTCCCAAAAATATATGCCTGGTTCATGTCTTTCATTCTTACACATGGCCATATCAAATGACATTCATTGCTACAACAACAATATGTTTCCTGACTTGACTTGGTTATGATCTCATAACCAATATAACATAATACACAATTAAATTTATATATAAATGCATTCAACCATCAATAAAATTTGTATACTCAAGGCCCTTTGCCTTTACACACCAATTCAAATATTCAAATTTGACTAAGGGAATTCTTACCTCAATTCATTTTCAACAATTATGCATCATAAGCAAGTGAATGCACACCTGCATGGATTTAATCGATTTACTTGATGTTACTTGATTAGTTGGTATTTTGTAGAAGCTCACAGGATTTCTTTATCAACCTCTTGATCAAGAACTTACCATCCTCATTTTCTTCATACATATGGCCATCATATACAATAACAACATCATCAACACCATTCTCAACCATGTTATAATCATTTTTCCTTGATACATAATCCATAATTAATCTTATTCAATTATCATGACATCAATATTTCACATATAACAATAGACTACTTTCAGTGTACAATCATGACACAAGCATGATCAGGCATGTCCACATGTGAAAATGTACATTGATATGCATTAAGCATTCAAATCGCATCATGCCCACTTCATGTACATGCATTCTAGCTTCCCCATATGCATTATGCATAATTTCCAATGTGCTCTCCAATACATATTTATTTCAACTTTATTTATTTGTTTTCTGTTGTAGTTGGATGTCCTTGAATTTCTTTAGATTCTGGTTGCCCTATGCTTTTCCATTCTGTTCATTTGTGCAATGTTGTTTCCTATTCTAAACCTTTCCAGCCAATATGTCTTATTAGTAGTTGCTTCCTTTATGTGGGAAGTTCTATCCCAACTTTATTTTGGTTGAAATTTTCAATACTCACAAGTTTGTAACATGCACTAATCCAACTCAATATCAACACTACAATCTAATTAATCATTCTCCATTTCTTTGACCAAACCAGTCTTTAAACCAACCTCATTGATTGACATTTGAACATACTGGAATGTTTGTTTTATGCCATTTTTCCAATATATTTTTCTATCCATGGCTTTGCTCAATTTTAAACACTTCTATTCACTTCATTGAGTGATTCATTTTCAAGCACTGCTTGGCCACTCAAGATCACTCTACTCCAAATGGAAAGTCACATTCCTCCAGTTTCACATGTACCATGTTTCCATTATGAACTCTGATTTATAAGTGGATTTATTTCTTGCTATGAGTACTTTTAGACCAAAGTGGCTAATTCCTGGCTAGGAATTATTTTTTAGGCATTCTTATGCCCTCCTTTAGAAATGACTCACTCATCATCCCTGATATCTTGTTAGCACCATGATTTTCATAGCTAGAGTTAGAGGTTTGTCCAAAGGTTTCAAAGTCATGCCATGATCTTGGGAAAATCAAGGCATTCCTAGATGAGTCATAGTTAGTGTGTCAAGGTTTATGAGGTCAATAATCGAATAAAGAATGACTTGAAATGTTAGTAAGGGGTTGTTACACCTCAAAATTACTCACTCTGATAGTGTCGCAAGTGTCGTCATTATGAGTGTTGTAAATGTCGCATCTTGTCCGCAAGTGTCGCATCTTGACCACAAGTGTTGCAAGTGTCACAAACACCATACTGCCATCTTGCATATGTCATGCCTCTAACTAAATCATAAAGACACTTAAGACACCTCAAAGGTTAGTTTGGAAGAAGAGAAATCACTTGACAGGAAGTACAAGCCTTTTGACATTGAGAAAACCACAAAAAAAATGGATTTTGGAGAGGAGCGCTCCCCTACTCACTGTCAGGGAGTGTTGGTGCTCCCTGAGCCTCTTTGGGGGAGTGCTTGAGCGCCCTGTGCACCCTTTTGGGGGAGCACTACCCTTTTTTTTGGCAAATTCTGGGTTTGTTGAGGCAAATCAGGGAAGAATCCCTCAACTCCTGAAGGTAGTTGGATTCGAATAGATGGTCAAGGCATGATCTTAGGGAAGATCCTCAACCGAAGGAGAGGAATCCTCAACTTATCCCAAATATCTCTCAAGTGGTTGAGTCTCTCCAAGGTTATATAAGGAGGCCTTCTCATGGTGAAAGGTACAAGGAAGATTGATACTTATACCTAACTTATGATCTCATAAGAAGGTATTGACAATGGAGATTGGGAATTACATCAAAATTATGATCTCATGAGTGAGATGTCATCAAAGAAATCAACGGATATTATTTGAGCAAAAGGGTTGGACAAGGAGAACTGGAAGAAGCTGTTGCAGCTTCATTCAAATGATTGATCTATCAGGGAGCTTAGGATCAAAGCTCATCCAGGACTTTGCAAGGACAAACGTCGCTAATAAGGTACATATCTTTCTCCTTCTCTTTCATTCATTAGCTTGATTAGATATAAAAGGAAGTCAGTGTCCATGTTAATCACTTTTCTATCTTGGCCTTAGGAGTCTAGAGGCCAAGAGGGAATCCACTTGTCTGCAGGGGGATTCACCTTCAACAGAAATTGGCGACTCCACTGGGGAGGAGCTCTGTTTTTGTTTCCATTCCCAGATCTTGTTCTGGCCCTTTTCCCATTGATTTGATCTTCTCCACATTGTCTTTTTTATTCTCAGATTTGTTTGATTGCCTCATTGTGTCATCAAGATCACCCTGATTGACTGAATTTCCTTGATTTTTTGAGTTTTTGCCTTTTTTTTTTCTGAGTTTTTGGAGCATAGCGCTCCCCTCCTATTGCTGTCAAAGTGATAACACTCCCCTTTAGCCTTACACAGAGCACTGGAACGATTTGGTTCCCCTTACACTAGAGCGCTACCCCATTTTTGTGAGAAATTCTCTAGAATTTTCATCTTCTGAAGCTATTTCTTGGTTTTGGCTTTTGCTCAGGGTCCCATACTTTCAGTCCATCTTGATATTAGCTTTCAAACACCCTTATTTCTAAGAATTCATCCTCTTTTGTTTGGATTTTTTTACATTTATCCTTACTTTGCAATTTGTCCTTCACGATTTGGAGTCAATTTGTTGTTTTCTTCTCATTTATCTGAATGAGTGAAAATTTTGTAAGGGATTTCAAAGGTCTTTTGTACTTTTCTTTCTGATCTTTGAGTCATCTTGTCCAAGCTCTTTCTCCTTCCTTTTGAGTTTTTGGCTTTCTGTTTCTTGTTTGATCACAACAAGGGTGTCTTTTGGTTTATGTGAAGTTTGCTTAAATCTCACAACTCTTGAAGTCCGATTAGCATAAGAAGCTTTACATCTACTGGTTATCAGTCACATACAAACATTTTAACATTGCATTGGATTCCTTATTAAGGACTATTGCATGAGGTCATTTCATCTTGGTGTTTGACAGTGAAAGGAAAATCCTTCTCCTTCCCTTAATTAGACATTCATTGAAAGAAAAGATCGCTTATCATTTCTTATGCATGTTTTGGGAACCGAGTCATAATATCATTAGTCTTCACTCTCATACACCTCTGAGTAAACAACAACCACTAAAATCAACGCTTAACTAAAATTTATCAGACTTTTTACGTCTTTGTTAGCAAACCTACATTAGTTTAAGGTGTAGGGCTTTGGAATAGGTTGAAAGGATAACTTTCCAAAGCTATCAAAAAAACTTAGCATCTTGCGATAGGGAGAGCAAATCCAATTGTCGTATGGGATTTCTGGGATCCCCCTCTCATACAGGGGTTACGCACGAGGTCTCATTCGGGAGAGCTATGGAGATTATCCCTCCATGGTTCAACTGTTTGTAGTGGTCGGATCGTATATTGGGGGTCACTTGAGGGTATACCCATGATTATGTGTGGGAGCCTCACGAGTTGATTTCAGACATTTTATCCTGCCCATATATTCGAATCGGATTGTCGATTGTACCCACCCAAAGGATGAATACGATTTGGTGACCTTAGTAGCCATAATATTACTGTCTCACACAAGGTGACGGTGAAGGGAAGTCTCACTGTACCTGGAACAAACGTTGGTCAAAGTCACTCAGGCTCCTTGGAGGGTAAATCCAGAATTACTGCGTGGAAGATTGCACCAAGGCGTAAGTCCATTAAGCAGGTCGTCGATGTAACTGATCCACCCGCTCTATCCCGACCCCTTCCTCTTTTGATCTCGTGACGTTGGATTTCATCACCAACTAGTGGTTTCATTGTGGGAAGGTTTTGTTTGATTGTTTGCTTCTCAGAATTATAGTGTGTGTTGGTTGTGTTACTTAGTGGACCTTAGGTCGAGTCAGTGTTAATGGCATCAAANATTGTGGGAAGTTTTTGTTTGATTGTTTGCTTCTCAGAATTATAGTGTGTGTTGGTTGTGTTACTTAGTGGACCTTAGGTCAAGTCAGTGTTAATGGCATCAAATCCTGAGAGTACCAATGGAGGAACCCCTTCTCCTGGGGAAACTTATACCTTTCCTTCATTTGGAAACTTTGGTCCTCCGTACATTGCCACACTGAGTCTTCTGGGACTCACCATCGGATTACCGGTTGGTTGTTCCCCACTCCGGTGATCTCGAATCCTCCCAATGTTTCAACTACACCTAATACTTTAGATGTCAGTACACCATCCACACATCAACCTCATGCCAACTTTTCAACTTCTTCACCCATTAAGTCTCCTTCCCTTTCTCCTTCTTCGTCTAGTGAAAGCTTTAAAGCAAGTAGCTAGGTTGATCAGAAGAAGAAGAAACAGAAAGAGAAGAAGAAGAAGAACCTGAAAAGGCCCAAGGCTCCAACAACATCAGATGTTGAATCCCAACAACCAACTACTATTAATAGTACCGGGAGTGTTGATGAGGTCAACAAGATTAAAATGAAGAATCCGAAACCCAAATTCCCTTGCAGTCTTTGTAAGGGTGACCACTTTCTGAGGGATTGCCCTAGTATTCCCAAGGTCTTAGAAATGTGGTCCTCCACATCATCGGCCTCTACTGATCATGCTGACGATACCTAGTCAACTAGTGACGTTAAGGTTGGTAAAAAGAAGACAACTGTCAAATTCCCTTGCATGTTATGGAAAGGTGATCATTATCCTTACCTTTGTCCTCGTATGGACGAGGCTTCTTCTCTTTTGGAAAAACTTCAAATTCCAAAAGGTTATCATAAGATTTCCCCCAACCCATCGTTAGTTGATGGACTGGTCAATCCGGTTCCATCCCCGGTCAGTCTGGTTGATCAGGTGGTCAATCTAGTTTCATCCTCGATTGAAACACAAACCCAAGTAGCTGATCTAGTTTCGTCATCGATCAGCCCTACTCTTCATCAAAAGAGTGTAACCCAAGTAGTCGATCCATTTTCATCCTTGGTCGACTCCACTCTCTCATTAGAGAGTGACACCAAAGCGGTTGATCCGTTTCCACCCGTCGACCCCATTCTCCCTTTGGAGAATGAAACCCAAGTGGTTGATCCAGTTCTGTCATCAGTCGATCCCACTCCTCCTTTGACGAGTGCCAAAGTGGCTGATCCAGTGCCTTCCTCGGTCAGTCCCACCCTTTATCTGAAGAGTGCCAAAGTGATTTCTCCAGTTACATCATCGGTCAATCCTAGTCTTCCTTTGAAGAGTGCCTGCATGGTTGATCCGATCCCATCATCGGTCAATCCTACTCTTCCTCTGAAGAGTGCCAGCGTGGTCGATCCAATCCCATCATCAGTCGATCCTACTCTCCCTATAGAGAGTAAACCTGATACTGCCCATGTTTTTCTCGTTGATACAGAATCTACCGTGCTGGGGGGCACTCCTCATTCTCCCGCGAAACCACATCCAAGCAATGAGGCCATCCTTTTTGATTGGGGTGCGCTAACTAGATCTCGTTTTCCCTCTCACATTCCTTTCCATATTACAATATAGGTTTGTGGTTGGGACATTCATCAAAAGCTGATAGATGAAGGTGCGTCCGTTAGTATTTTTTCCTCTGTTGCTTGACACGCTTTGGGTTTTCCTCAGCTTGCGCCGGTTACACAGAATCTGTTAGCTTTTAACAGAAGAACTAGTCAACCTTTAGGGACCCTTCCTTAGTTTCCGGTAACTTTGGGTGGGAAAACTGTCTTTATTGATGTCATGGTAGTCCAAGACCCGTTGGATTTCGCTTTACTTCTTGGGCAGGATTATGTCTATTCCATGAAAGTTGTTGTGTCCACTCTTTTTCGTGTGATATATTTCCCTCACGATGGAAGAATTGTGACTATTAATCAACTTTCCTTCATCGGTCCTGACTAGATTACGTCCCTGAATGGTTCTTATATGACGACAATATCGCCCACGCCGCATGTCAATTATGTGGCGTTGTCTCCCATGACTTCGAATCCCGATGATTTTTATCTGGTAGTTGACATGGTGATCTCTTCGGTAGGGCTATTGGAGCCTGATCTCCTTACCCCTAAAGAGGCCCTCGACATGTGTTCCTTCTAGAGTGATTTTATTCCATCCAGTGAAGATCTCTTGGAAGCCATGACCGAGTTTTGTCCCTTGACATGGTGTTCTTCCAGAGCATTATTTTCTTGGAAGCCATGATCAAGAAGAGTCCATGAGCATAGTTTTCTCTTCTCTGTGGCAAGCTCGTTAAAAAATGAAACAAAGGTCATGAGCATAGTTTCTTTTCTTTGTAGCAAGCTCGTTAAAAAATGAAACAGAAGCTTTGAGCATAGTTTTCCTCTCTGTAGCAAGCTCGTTAAAAAATGAAACAACAATCTGGGGATTGCACCCAGAGCCCTGAGCATAGTTCTTTTCCTGTCTCAAGCTCGTTAAAAAATGAAGCAGTCACCTCTTCTGTCGGGTCGAGTCTTTCGCCAGATCTCGTAGATGTCGAGTCGAGTCTTTCATTAGGTCTCATCTTTGAACCTTCATTTCATCCACTTGTGGTGAGAAAATATTGTCGAGTGATCTTGCTTCCTTTCCCCCCTTTGGTGATATGGTGTTAACGTGTCACGGTGTGACACGTTAACACCTCACTATGATCTCCACACTAACTTTCCCTCAATACTTGGCCATCCCGATCGACGATCCCCGATATATGGTTGGGATTTAATCATGTTGTCTAATGAACGATCAATATTACCCTCAACACTTAGTTCAATTTGACACTAAACTTACAACTTCCATCATAGATACATGATACCATGGCCCTGCCACAGGTAAACTACCACTGTGGCATCCACGCTGGCACCGCTACGTGGCTCCATGTCATCACTGTACATATTTTTTCTAAAAATTTTGAAAATTATAAAATTTCAAGATTTTTTGTATATTCTTCAGTGAACTTGGAAGTTTAACCAATGTAGAATGGATCTCGATCATTTATCACCAAGGCGAATGTGATCTCAGACGTTGATTCTCTAACTCTTTAATCATTGTTAAAACACAGAATTCGACCTTCCAAGCCAAAATCGACTCTGCAACCTGCAGTTTGACACCATTAAACCTTTCTTCGATGGTTTTGAGGAAAAATAAAATTGAATCTTCTCATAAATTTGGGGATCTCACTCTATTTTCTTCATTTCCCCCCTACTTCATCATAGGTGAAACTCCACAACAAGGAATTTCTACCAAAATTGCACTGGCCTTGGCCCATACAAGATTAGTGTTGAACCTTGAGCTCTGATACCAGATTGTAACACACCCTCCTGCTAAAATGAAAATTTAAAAATGCCCATACATGTAAAATAAACTAAAGGGCAACAGGCCCATAAAATTTCAACAAAAAAACATGTCACTTTACTCATGCAACTAACAACATAATAAAAAACATGAATGCATGCATACCCAACAAACATAACAACATTCAAATTAACATTTACACAATGAAATGATCATAGTAAAAACCACTGAAACTTATATGTTTGTAAATTAACCAACTGGCTGCCTATGAAGGACGTTTCTCCAAGACATGGGCTTATTGCTCATTTTCTCTCAAAAATAAGCCACCCCCAAGCTGAGGCTATGAATCCACAAGGAGATCCAACCCTATTAGTTGTCCGCTCTCTACTTGAGTAGCCCAAAACCCAACTTCTACTCCAAAAAAAATTCCAATCCACTATCTCTATTCCAGACAACCTGCACAACCCAAGGAATGTATCCCCTTCACTACTCACAGTCCCTCGGGTTGTACCATTCATTTATCATGGCTTCCAATGCACTTGGTTGGCCATGAATCTCACAGTTGGTTACTTCCATGAACTCTCAACTACTCTAGGAGTGCTCATAATAGTCTTCACAAGGCTCTTGATCTATTTCCTCAACATGAAATGCACTATAGGCTTACAACCCATTTTTACAGGCACACAAGCCACATTTCCAACATAAACACAGCCTAATAATGGTTGCCTTCAAGCACAACATGGTTGGTGCTCTTCCGAACACTCGACTGTTCTCTTGTTGCCGAAAATATGCATGTAAAAACTCTCTTCTTTTTCCATACAAATTTCCTTCTTCTTGCTTGCTTACTTGAATCTCACTCTTCCCAAAGATGATTGTACTTCAACGCCATGCTCCCAATGACTATGGGATGTGACTTCTCAGACCCACCCTCTTACATGTATTCAATGACTGAGTTTGAATAAGTCAAAGGAAGGATTATTTGGTAATGGTACATTAGCTCTAGCAAATGACATGGGTTTTCCCTTAGATCCCCCCTTAGCCCCTTCTCTTGTGGAAACATATCCCCCCATTGTTTTCATCGCTATCGTATTGTGACCAACAATTATTATTTTATTAATCATTTCAATGTACATAATACATAGTTTGGCCCTCAACCATTTTAATCAATACAGGCTCTTTGCCACAACACATCGACTCACCAGCCTAATTCACATTTATGCAATTATATTATAATTTGCAGGGATTAAACTGGGGATGTTACTAGCCTCTTCTAGTTTCACGTGTGTTCATTTCTCCCCCACCCCCCCTCTCATCATTGGGTATTTCCTTTCTTTCTAGTTTCCATAGTTATCTTCTCCCTTTATGCATCAAAATACTATGTTGTACAGAAACCCAAAAACTTGAGAGAAGTACCCTTTAAAATTAATCAAAGCCACACTGGACATTAATACACATTTTGATAATTAACTTTGTGGTTCACCTTCATCCCTCAACATGCCTTTAACATTCCCCCCTTTGGTTATCAGTTGTCACCATAACCTAGATAATGACTCCACTCCCTTTATTAACAACGGACCATATCATGTATTTAGTGTGGTGCTTCATTCTCATCAAGCACAAGATCACAAATTGAATTTAAAGCTAGTATGAATCCATAAAAATGAAAAAAAAAAACTAACACACCCTTAAGAGACACTCTACAATTTTGGAAGCAAATTGGATCAACAAAAACTAAGTCGTCCAAATGTGCCTCTGCAAGAGGTCATGAGATCAACGGGGGGTGTAACACAAGTGATGGGATATAAGAGACTAGTTGTAATTACCCTAGATGTTAACTACATGAGGTGATGAAATATAAGACGGGAAACAAAGGATATGAATTATTTATCTTAGGTACCAGTCACAAATCTCTTAACAAGTCACCTTAGTTGGAAGTCCTAGGATTGGTAACTAAGTTGCCTCTTCACGAGAAAAAATATTGAGAGGAAGAATGGTTGGTAAAGTGCATTTGTTTGAGTTAAGCAAAGGGTCAAATCCAGTGACCAGAAGCTTGAATAAGGCCAAAACTTTCTATAGGTCCCCACTAAAACAATTGCACCCATTATTTGATGTAGGGGGGTTCCCCACACTTCCACAATTTGACCTACTACTTCATGCATGTATTAGGTGTTACTTCTTGGCACAACCCTTGTCACTAAAGTCTTTTGTCTTAATTATTCAATTTTTGGAGTAAGTTTTGCAACCTTGTTCTATTTACTCACCACACCTAACACTAAGGTCATAGTTTACTAACTATTGTTGTAAGTAAACAAAAAATGAAAATCCCAAGTCTTGGTTCATTTTTGCATGTTATATGCATTCATTTTAAGTTTCTCATGTTACAAAATTGTGTAACCAACATTGAGGATATGGTAGTAAATTTCACTCAATTGTGAATTAGGCGGTGATATGTCTGTAGTGGTTGTATTGAAAAATAAAGTGTCTGGAAAAGGAAAAGCACTAAAAAAAAAAAAAAAAACCTTTTTCTTTTTGACTTTAAGACAAAAAATATTGCATCTCAACAAGCAAACTCAATTTGGATAAGGGTGACATCTCAAACAAAAAAGATCAAGTCACATAGAATTTGCTTATAATACTTGAGTACCTTTGGTTGGAGCATCCTTGTTAGCCATGAATTTTAAGCTGCGAGAGATATACAAGTACTTTTTCAAAATATCTCTCATTAATAAATAAATATGTGACTAAGATGAATTTATGTTGGTTATTAAAGGTATAATGCAATGTCTATGAATGTAATAACATAAAAATTGATCTATGATAATAATTATTTTTTATTAGAAACTGGTAAATTTATATTATAAAAAGATGTAGCTAAGTTGAATAGTGAGGTAGTACAAAAAGAGAGCTGCCATGGAGTAAAACCAGCAAGGCAAGTAAACACTATATGTCAAAAATAGAAAGCTCCAGATCATCCTTTGTTGTAGCTTCCAAAAAGTTTATGCTAGTGTATACTCTAAAAAATGCTCCTAATACAAGTATTGTTTTACATTTAATAAAAATATTGAAAGACATGCTTGATGTTGGCTTCATCTTTTCTTTCCAATGTTAGTTGGATGGGATTCCTGAATACCCAGATCCACGCCCTCCATCATTTGATGCACTATTTCCTCTTCCTTGAGATCTTCTCGGGTTGAGTTGACTAACATTGTGTAGTTAGAAGTAGTTGAGTGTGGGTATTCACTAAGATCGCAAACTGTGTTCCTCAATATGGAAAACTTAGCTTCCAAAACTTGTATTTGTCTCTTCTTTTAAACCATAGTATCCATGACCAAAACATTCTAAGAAATACACTAATGTTCATTATGATGAACTTTGTTGGTTATTAAGAAAATCGAGGTTATGTTGTTATTAAAATATTCCTCATGTCTGCACAATACTTCACGAAGTACTTGGGCTTCCCTGTTGTCCATCTTGAGAAGTTGTTTCCCAATCATGGAAGAATTAAAAGCAATCCAGATATACAATTCTTATAGAACAACCCTTATATTCCCTTGAGACTATCATTGCAGACATGCTTGAGTTACCATCTCACGGAGAGTACTATACCAGGGGGGGGAAAATAGGGAAAACGAGGGTCGATCCAAAAATTCAAGTAACCAAACAACAAAAAATCCTCCAAGCAATCTAGAAGGGACCCAAGGAACCGAAAAAAAGCACCTAAACTACAATCCTTAACAAAACACCAAAGAAAATAAATAATTCTTACCAGAAAGACAAGTAGGACCACGACTGACCACCACCATGCATTACCACTGAAACCACCTACATGTTGAGCCATTATCCCACTCAAGTCCCGAGATAACACATGAAGGTTTCAAATTGCAGGTCGAGAGTTGTGGCTAGCATATGTGAGGTTGGCAGAGAAGTGATGCCCTTTGTATCCCATTGCTCGCTTGATATCACCTAGTGTTGAAGCTTCCCTGACATGTGTTGGTTATTGAGGTTGTGATGTGCCTTCATGTCTGATAAATCACAAATGGACTTAGGGGATGACTTAAACATATAGATCCCCATTTTTCCTAAGGACCCCTTCATTTAAGTTTGTGGCTTTGTTTGCAAGATCATCAACTTGACGATTGAGGGCCCTTGGGACCTAGAAGAAGGTGACTTCTTGAAATCAATGATCCTCTTTTTGAATCCTTGTTGCGAGTGATGCTAGCTTGCCATCATAGAGATTATTTTGAGAACTCGTTAAACTGTTAATTATACTCGAATCATGAATGATGGTCAAAGTCCTCACTCTATCTACATTCACTGATATCAGTCCTGAAAATGGGCATACACCTCTACCTGATTATTTGTGGTTGTCCCTAAACCCCACACATAAGTCAATTATTGGTTTCCATCGTGATCAAGAATGAGCCCCCCTTCCCCCCAAGATTCTACCACACTTGTACTATAATAATTATTTAACAATAATCATAATATCAAAATTATTTAATTTTTTGTAAGTAAGATCTATATTAATATTAATTTTTTTTACATATATGTCTATGGTGGTTCAAATTGTTAAATTCTCTTCCAACACCCRACAATTAATTCTGATAAATCCTAGCACAAAGGTACTTGCTGATTTTTTAATTAAAGMACAACTGAGTATTAACCTTTAAAATAACAGAAGCAAAAAATAAAAAATCCAAACACATTGCACACATGATTTTAGGTAAATACCCCTAAAAAAACCTTCACGAGAAAACAAGATCTGTGATAATTTTATTAAATAAAACAGGCCTCCCATCTTGGTATAATGGCCCTTCTGAGGAAATACAAATGCAACAAACAACCTAGCCTATTACCCAAGATCAGTCCTTCGATCTTGCTGCCCCCTTGCACCCTTTCCTTGCCCCCTACCCCTACACACCTGAATGCTCACTCACTCTTTGTGTACCATCATTGTGTCTCCTCCTCTCACTTAGGTTGTATTTTATAATATTGAGATTTTACCAAATCGTTCACTAACCAAAACGCTAGATCTCTAAAGTGATCAAAGGTTGAGATCTAATCTCACCTTCACTTTTTGTTCCAATGGCTAGAACTTGATTTAAGTCACTTAAGTTACTAATGCCAAAACTTAGTCATTTAACTTAATTAACCTGCATTAATTTTAAAAGGTCATTCACTTTAATTATTCACTTAACTAAGGTGAATTATCTAAGTCCTGAGATGCATTAGACGACTTCCACGTGCTAGACACAAGCCAACATGGAAGTACTTGTTCGATAATACTAAAAACATCAACACAAATACCAAAAATTGCCTAGGCAGACCTCTGTAACCAAGAGATACCAAGTTTGTGAGTTTGCACCTATGGGGAAACCAGGCCAAAAATTAAAAATAATCAGTTTCAGAAAAATAAACCTAGGTAACCAACAGTCTAAATTAACAACTATAAGATTCCTGATAGCCTGGACATACAAAAACTTGAATAAAACTAGAGTAAAAAGGTTGGACTTAATGTTAACAAGTGAAATGAGGAACCTAGGAGGTCAGCGAGACAACATTGGCCTGATTTCCAGCAACAGAAGAAAACTTCACCCATGGACGATTAGTTGAACGAAGTTAAAAGGAACCATAATGGCGCTTGGAAATCCAGGAGACCATTGAAATGAGATGAGCATTATGTTCCTCCAATGTCTCCATGCATCGCTTTAGTTGTCTGAAATCATGATATTTGGGGAGCATCCCCAATGCCACCATCATTTTAGTGTGCCATTAAAGCTCAAGTCTCCTGACAAACTTGTATTTCCTGGTTCTGGTGCAACCTAAAACATCAACACAAATACCAAAAAATGCTCAGACAAACCTCTTTAACCAAGATACCAAGTTTGTGAGCCTGCGTCTATGGGGAAACCAGGCTAAAATTTGAAAATAAATAGTTTGAGAAAAATAAACATGGGTAAACAACAATCTAAATTGACAACTAGAAGATTCATGATAGCCTGGACATACAAAAACTTGAACAAAACTAGAGTAAAAAGGTTGGACATCATGTTAACCAGTGGAATGAGAAACCTGGGAGGCCGGTGGGACAACATTGGCTTGATTTCCAGCAACAGAAGAAGACTTTGCCTATGGATGATTAATTGAACAGAGTTGGAAGGAGCCACAATGGTGCCTGGAAATCCAGGAGACCATCAAAATGAGTTGAGCATTATGTTCCTCTAATGTATCCATGTGTCGCTTTAACTATCTGAAATCTTGATATTTGGGGAGCATCCCCAATGCCACCATTGTTTTAGTGTGCCATTAAAGCTCAAGTGTCCTGGAAAACTTGGAGTTCCCGGTTCTAGTGCAACCTAGATCCAAATGAATTCCTCCCACTTGTTTCTCGACCTCTTTGTCATCCTTAAACTCTTTGACTAATTTTACTTCTACTTCCAGGGTAGGCATGGTCTCTTGTTCCTCATGAAGGACAAATTCATGGTAGAAATATACGACCTCAATGGATGCCTTAGCAACGCACAAGGGGTTGAAAGGGGGAAGTCAGGGCATTCTTACACGAGGGGCCATAATGAAAATGGGATGAGGGGAATTTTGATTAATTGGGTTGGTTTTCATTGATATCAACCCTTGAAGAAATTCCGGTAGTGAATTCTGGTAGCACAAAGGTTTGGGTAATGGAACCAAGTTTGTTTGATGTATAATGGTATGATTTTTAATATATTTGAAGGTAATACTATTATAGATGTATAGTACATGTCATTCCATTTCCGATGGTATGTGGAACGTCACATAATTCCTCACGATTAGAGAGTTATGGCCATGTAAAGTTGGAGAACCCTCATGAGTCATCTAGAAGCCCCAAAAGGTCAAAGTAGTCAAA
>JASDQU010100003.1:108060-120216 GCA_032191745.1 Picea mariana
TGATGAGTGTACTATAAGTCAAAGTGGATACAAAATAAATTATTTAAATAATAAAGTTAATGGAGAAATTACTAAGTGGACAAGTGGTTAGAAGTGGGTTAGCCCTAAAATAAGGAAAGTGGTTTAAGAGATTTTAGAAGGTAAATAATAAAGTGAAGTGATGAGTGTACTATAAATCAAAGTGGATAAAAAAGAAATTATTTAAATAATAAAGTTAATGGAGAAATTACTAAGTG
This sequence comes from Picea mariana, assembly GCA_032191745.1. Classification (NCBI taxonomy): domain Eukaryota; kingdom Viridiplantae; phylum Streptophyta; class Pinopsida; order Pinales; family Pinaceae; genus Picea; species Picea mariana. The sequence goes on from JASDQU010100003.1 coordinate 108,297, forward strand.
GACAAGTAGTTAGAAGTGGGTTAGCCCTAAAATAAAGAAAGTGGTTTAAGATGGTTAGAAGGTAACCCCTTGAGGAAGCTACATAAAAGTATAAATAAGAGGCAAGGGTCTCTCATTTAATAACAATTGAGAATATTGAATATCTACAAGTGAATGAGGTAACCAAATGATATCTAAGGTGAATTTCAGATGGAAGGTGAAGTAAAGAAGGCCGAAATTCAAGGGAGGATAAATTCTTTTGATGATGCTATCTAAGGTATGTTATTTACAGGTCATCTCACCATTTTCACAATAATTTTTTTTCTAGAATGATTCAAACCGCGAAATATGGAGGTCATTGAGGAAACATATCCAAGTAGCTGTGATAAAAATTTCAGCATTTGGGTCGTTGTATTTTTGGAGTTACACTCCGTGGAAAATAGGGTTTGTAGCTAGTCCTGAAACTAGTCTAAAACATGTGTTTCGGGGAAAAATGTCATAACTTCTTCATAACAAATCCAAATTTAGTAAGACCAAATGTATTGGTTAGATTACAATATGAAGTATTATGTGTACCATTTTAAGATCCATAAACAAATATTATGTGTGGGGCATGCTCTACAATTTCTCTCTCTAGAATAAGCCATAATTCAACAAGGTGTGCCATTTTTTCTATAACTCCTTTTCTGAGAGGTTCCAAGTAGTGAAACCTGGAGGAAATGCATAAAAGACACTAAAGAACATTGTGTACCATTTTCACATCTTTATTCATTATAGGTACATAGTTATGATTATTGCAAGTTAGGGTTGTTGACTAATCCAAAACTAGTCATGTGAGACTAAAGTAAAATTTGATGAAAATGTTAGTCTCTTGTTGAGGAAGGTTTGCAGGTATGTGATCATATACACCAAGTTTGTTACAGAGTTACAAATCTGATTTGGATGATGAAATTGATGAGGGATTTTGGTTGAGGTATGTTACAGATAGAGGTTGTATAACAGTGAGGTTGTGGCACATGGTTTGATGTAATGGTTTATGGTATTGGGTTTATGGATAGAGTGATGAATTGTTAGATAAATTTTGATGGTTATATTGGTGTATGTCTTTGGTATATGGTTGAGGTACATGTTGGGTACATGGTTGAGACAAGTATTTGATGAGTTGGCACATACATGAGGTGTATAGTTGATGATGTTGGTACATCTTGATGGGTCATAGTTGATGAGTAGTCGATGATGTTGGTACATCTTGATGAGTCATAGTTTATGAGTAGTGGATGCATGATTGGTACATACTTGGTACATGGTTGGAGGCATTTGTTAGTAGTATTGTTGACACATGGTTTATGGATGATGTAGCGTACTTGTCTTGGTATATTAATAGAAGCACATATTGATCTTGGTGATGATTATGAGTTGTTGTGTAATGCTTGGTTGATGCACATCTTGGTGATATTGTGCATATGGTTGAGAGTTGTCTTAGTGATCGATCTTGGTGAGTAGATCTGATTTGGTTGATAAAATTGATGAGACAGGTTGTTGTGATAGGTTGTTTGGACATGTTATTGTGACAGGTTATTTGTACAGGTTTGGTGCATGGTTGATGCACTTGTTTATGATACAAGTTGATGTATGTTACATGTTGGCACATGTTATTGGTACAGGTTGTTACAGGTTGTTTGGTAAGGGTTGATTGGTACAAGTTTACAACAATATATCTCACAGTGATAGTGTGACAGTGGTTCCATAATTCTACTTATATTTTAGGGAGGTTGGATGGGGCAAGGATAGGTGGTTGTAGCCACCTTCCGGTCGTAGCCGGAGAACATAGGGGGTTGTAGCCAGAGAATTGGGGAGTTTGAGATTCTTTCAGGTTGTAGCTTGAGAAACTAGGGGGTTAGAGCCTCCTTCTAGTTGCAGCTGGAAAACAAAGGAAGTTGGTGCTTCCAATGAATGTAATTCTTAAAGACATATAAGAAAAAACATTCCGTGGTTTTCTCCTGCTTTGGGTTTCCACGGAAAAAAACTGGTGTACTGTGTATGTGTATGATTGCTCATTTGTTCATTTTTTATTTACTCTGGAACTATTGGATGATAATGCTACATTGATATAACACTTGCACTTTATGGTTAAAAATGATTAAATTTCTCTATTACTGATTCACCCCCCCTCTCAGTAATCCAACAGGGAAGTGACTTGATTAGCAAAGACAAGGAAAATGGACCAGTCGAAGACAAAAGCATACTAGAACAAGAATCAGATCCAAGAAGCTTTGGAAGCTACTTCTAAAGGTGATTTAACATCACCATGGACATTATACCCACAAGATCAGGGTGTACCTTAGCTCCAATGACAATGTTTGGTCATGAGCGAGTGCATCATATAACAACGTGCACGGGGAGCTTGGATCGTGGGAGCCATCACTTTGCCCTTCAATTCCTTGGCTGCCCTCATAACCCACCTTGTCCTCCTCACATGTGCTTTGTATTGGCGTCTTAACACCTGGAGCCGCCACCCTTTGTGTTGACGTGTGGTTATACTCTCCACAAGACAACCCATCCGGGGATAAAAAATATTATAAATAATAATACTAATAAAGAATTAAAATAATTAACAATTATAATTGATTAAATTAAATAATTATTATAACTAATTAATAACAATAATGTATAGGTGCATATATTAGGTTGTTACTTATGTTTGTTTCCCCATTTTAGGTGTCATTTATGCAAGTAGGTGTATTAAGTTAGAAGTTTCCACTTATTAATTAATCAATTAATAACTTAGTAAAAATTTATAAAAGAGCCCAGGGTTTTTAAAAATAACTTTATATATATATATATATATATATATATATATATATATATATATATATATATATATATATATATATATATATATATATATATATATATATGATTAATAAAAATTATTATAATTAATAACAACAACAATAATTGATTAATAATATTAATAATTTTAATTAATTACTAACTATGATCATAGTCATTGTTTTTGTCAAACTAATTATCAATTATGATTAAGTACTAATATTAACAATTATAACTGTTTTTGTAAGCAAGAGTGAGTCTATTTGTTCATATGCATAGAGTAAATTAGAAACACACTAAGAGCTCAACCAATAAAAAAATTCGGTTGAGTTCTCCAATAAATGTCTTCAAAATTTGAGAGTTTACACAGGTTGATAATCTCTTGCAACTCCATTGCAACATTTAAAAAAAAATGATAATGACAAAGCCATCTATGAGGGAGCCTAGAAAGGAAATAACTTGAATAATTTTAGAGCTTAATAAATATTACTTGTAAGTACCTAAAGTGTAATTGACTTAGGTAGGATTGTATCCTCTAGAGACTACTGTTACACATCAATATTCCTCACTTTGATAATGTCACATTCTCATTGTTGTAAGTGTCACACTTTTGTCGCAGGTGTCTCATTCTTGTCACGTAAGTGTCGCATCGCGAACAACACCATGAAAACACTTGATACAACCCATAAAACATGTTAGAAGAAGAAGCCCCATCATTTGAAAGCCAGAACACAATGTTTTTCTATGAGAATTGGTCATCTTGACAACTTTTGGAATATCGATGCTCCCCTGCTCATATACAGGGAGCGCTAGTGCTCTTTGTCTATCTAGAAGGAAGCGTTGTAGCGCTCTGCTACCCATTGTAAGGGAGCGCTGAATTGGTTGAGAAAATCTGGGAAGAAATCCCCTTTTTCTCTAAAGATAGTTATGGATGGATCGAGTTGGTTTGGCTCGAATCTAACCCTCAGGCTGCATCTAAGGGAGATATCACAACTGATGGAGTCATATCCTCAACTAATCCCAAATATAACCAAGGTGGTTGAGCCTCTCAAAGCCTATAAATGGAAGAATTCTCATGGTGAACAAGGGAAGAAAATAATCAACAAAGCATTGTTATTATGATCGTGGATCTTTCGAGTAAGGGTTGGACAAGGAGGACTTGGAGAGGTTGTTGCAACATCATCTGAAGATTGTAAGCGTCTCTTTAAAGTTCTCATTAATATACTTGGCCTATTTCCTTCTAGTATGTGTTTACATATACTTTTCTATGCTTGTTTTAATCTTTCATAGATAGATCGATTTTGTCTAATCCATTAGAGTAGGAGATAGTTGTTTGTCTCTTGTTATCCATTGCAGGTACTGTTTGGAACTCGCGGATTGGATCAACTTGGACAAACTTCAAAAGTGAGGTACATCATACTATCCCTCCTTGTCTCTTTTTCGATGGACATAATTTATCTATAGGAATGGTAGTGTCCAAAGGTAGTTTTTTGTCTTGGTAGAGGGGACTGTACCTCAAGGGAAAATTTGCTTGTCCGCAGGGGAATTATTCCGTAACAGTAATTGGCGACTCCACTGGGATCGAATTTTCATTTTTTGTTCTTTCCTTGGTTTTTTTCGTGGATCTTTCCTATCGTTAGATCCCGTTTTCTAATTTGATCTATCCTTACATCTTTTCATCTTTGCTAAGTTGTCTCACTGAGTCTTTGATTGAATTTCCCAGAGTTTTTGAGTTTTCTAGGTTTTTCTAAAACTTGTCTCAGGACTAGCGCCCTATCCAGTTTAAGCCAGAGTGTTGATAGCTTGATCAATGCTCCCCAGAATGTATCAGGGAGTGTTGCAGTGCTCTGGTCCTTTGATTACCATAGCGCCGATTTTTCTTGCTTTGAAAAATTGCTGACTGTTTGGTTGTTGGGCATAGTTTTGGGTTTTTCTCTCTGGCTCAAATCCTATTCTGTTAGATCTTGTCTTTTGTTTGATTTAAAACTTTGTACTTTTCATTCTTTTAGTCTTGATTGAGTTTGTGTTGTCTTTCCTTATTGCGAAATCGACTGTTTTCTCTCAAACTTGGTTTCTGTTTGCTTTTATTTTCGATTATCTGATTGATTGGAGGTTGTCATAAGGAAGTTCATTGATCACAATATTGTTTACTTTGTCTTTGATCCCTTACTCGATTTCAGAAGTCTACTAAGTCTGATTTTTTATTTCTTTGGTGTTTTTCTTTGAGTGAATAGTTTGTTCTTCTTTTAGTCTCTTATTGACTGCTGAGAGTGTATTTGTTTGTGTACTTTTGCTTCTTCTTTTTTAAAATCATAGTAGAGAAGTCATTTTTCATTGTTAGTGAAAGCAAGAAGCATTAGACGAAATTTTCAATTTACATTTGCAATCAAACAAAGAAATACTTGTATGCATTGGTTTTGGACATTGGAAATATTTTCTTTATAATTTAGCATTTATTTGAATTCTTGTTGAGAATGAAATTGTATAAAATTTTGTATTCTTGAGTGTTTGTTAGTGAAAGAAAAATAAACTCTTCTCCTTCCTGTAGCTAGAATTTCATTGAAAATAAAGTTTGTATCTCATTCTTTTAATATTTTTGGAGTCGAGTATCAAACATCATCAATTTCACTCTTATTCACCTTTGTGTAACAAACAACCCTAAAAATTAACGCTAATTAAAATCAAACTAGAAATTTTTATTTTTAATATCTTTACACCAACAATAGACTAGGACTAGAGCTTTGGAATAGGCTGTGAGAATAACTCTCCAAATCATTCAAGAAAAACTCAGAATATTGCGATAGGGAGAGTAAATCCAACTTTCGTATAAGCATAGCTGGGATCCCCCTCTCACAAAAGGGTTAAACACGAGGTCACGTTCGAGAGAGCAACATATATTATCCCTACGAGGCTTAACCATTCATAGTAGTATGATCGTATATTGGGGGTTCTTCTTGAGGCTTACTGTCTTCATTTGGTCTCGGAGCTTCATGAATTCTGAATCCGTTCGGGGTCCTCTGGAGTTTACCGATCCACTTGTCCTCAGTTCTCTTAAAGAATTTCAGATTTGATATCCTGCCCATATGTTTGGACTCGATTGTTGAGTACTGTACCTGCCTAGAGGCTGACTGCGAGTTGGTATCCTTAGGAGCCACAATATTTAGGGTCCTTACACAAGGTGACAGTGAAGGGAAGTCTTTGTTGTACCTGGAACAGACGTTGATCAAACTCACTCGGGCTTCTTGGAGGGTAACCCATGGGTAAAACCATGAGGAAGCTTGCACCAAGGTGTAAGTTTGTTAAGCAGGCCGCCAACATAACTGATACACCTTCTGATATCCTATCCCCTTCTCAATTTGATCACACAACGTTGGATTTCATCACCAACTAGTACGTTCATTGAGAGAAGACATTGTTTGCTTGTTGGTTTTCTAGATTTTTTAGTGAGTGTTGTTTGTTTACTTTAGTTGTCTTTAAAAATTGAGACTGTGGATGATAAATGTCTTTGTAGATCACGTAGGATGTAAGGGTTGCCTCTAGATAGCTACGAACCCTTACCTCCTAACTCACCTGAAGACACTTACCGTGAAGAGGTTGAGAACCATTCAGACGTTGGGATTGCTGCTATTCCTTTGCTAGCAAATCCTGAGCGAGATTTAGTTATGGTTTAGGAAGAATCCACCTTCCCTGTAAACCCAGATTTGTAAGTTCCTCTTGATCCACTCCTTGTACGACTAGACTCCTTGGGTAATATCATAGTAGAGGATCACCCCATCTTACCGTCAAGGCCACATAATCAATTAGATATGGAACCGATACAACCGAATTTTAATGAAGAATACACTACCCCTGTCTGTTTTGTTGAAATGGTAGATCCACACCAAACTCCTGTTCGTTCTATATGGAGAACTCCGTTGGGACAAGATATTTACGAAAAAATTAATTTTAGCCGACCACCCTTTGAACCTCCACATGCTTCCACCACCGCTGGTGCAAAGGCAGGACCATCCGGTCATCCCATCAATCGTCCCGTTGAACCAACAATTGATATTACTACCACTTCAAGGCAAGTTCACAGTGAAACAAGAGTTGTGTTACCTAGTCAATTTCAAAGTACCTTGACAGTTACACTTCCTATCCCTCTTCAAGCTACACCTTCGTATACTCCACAGAATCCTGTTGGGACATCTTCACATCATAGAATGCAAAACCCTAACACACACATAAAACCAACTATGGGTCAAATCCCTACTGGGGGGAAACCCCCGTCTAGTGGACAAATCTGTATTGGGGGGAAACTGTCCTCCAACATGCAAAATCCAACTGGGGGGAAAGCCCCTCTTACCAGTCATACCTCAGTTGCTACCCAACCAATAGCAGGGGGACAACCTCAACCTTCATTCACCAGAAACCCCCCACAATCTTGGGGGCCACCCTAAGGAGGTCAGTTCCATCAACCACATCAAGGAGGGCTATCGAACCCAAACCCGCAAGGAGGAATCCCAAATCCCAGTCCTTCTGGACAACCCTTCCCAGGGGTCCCGAATCCCACTTGGGTTCCTTAAGATTAACAATCTTTTCCTCCCCAAGGGCCAAATCCTTACCCTCCTTAGGGTCAACCTAGTTACCCTCATCAAGGGCAACCTGGTTATCCACCTCAAGCTAATCAAGCAAACTACCCTCCCCTGGGTTACATTGATTATCCTCCCTAGAGCCAAATGGGTTTCCCTTCTCCTTTTATGCATTTTCCTCAACAAATAAATCCTACCTTTGTTGGTCAACAACAACAACATATGGGAGGGCCCGCTGGCTACAATTATCCACCTCAACCAGTTTACGACCCTACTGGTGTCCCTATGCCACACCAGTATCATCCACAAGTCAATCGACAATTACCAATCTTAGCCACTTTAGATCTACCAGATCTGTTGAGATTGACAAATGATCCCATATTACATTCTCCTTTTTGGCCAGTTATTCCCTCTAAATTGCCTTCCGATATTCCAAAATTTGATGATAAACCTGGTGAAGACCCTAATAACCACGTTATGACCTTTCATCTATGGTGCCCATAAAATTCACTAATGGATGATTCTATCCGGTTACGTCTTTTCCATCGTACACATATTGGCACAACGACTAAGTGGTACATTGAATTACAACGTGGAACTTTTCAATATTTTAATTCCCTTGCCATGACTTTTATCACACATTTCCAATTACCTCTCCGCTATAAAACCGACACGAAACTTTTGACCTCCCTTCATCAGACCAATTCCGTACATATCTCTGATCATATTCATGAGTGGAGACGACGACGGTTTATCAAAGAAACCACTCTCAACCAATTGCTGGCTGAATGGTTCACCAAATCTCTTTTGCCTCCTATTGCCCATGACATAGCCATTGGTGGTGTCGTTATAGAAGAGGAAGCCATTGCTCGTGCCCGATATTTGGACTTGGTTGATTCCCAATCTGGTACTTTGTATGAATTGATTTTGAATGCTCCCCGTCCATCAACCGATCCATCAAAACCATCCTCCACTGCTCACACAGATGGAGTTATCGGTTTTGTCAAAACCCAGTCCAGTTCACAATTGACCGTCATGACCAATTGTTCAGTCACTTCCCCCGCTACGTGTTCGACTTCATTCTCGTTAAGCTCCACCCCGACTCAAATATCTGAGGTGAATGCAGTTCAATCTGCTTCTCCGTCACAGTCAGGGGGGGAAAATAAAAACAAGAAGAAACCTAAGAAAAACAATAATCAGACAGAAAATGAAAAAACACAAGCACAACCACCTGCTACCGAAAATAAACCGTAGCGCAAACCGAAATTTCCATGTCTCATTTGTGGTGAAGATCACTACACACGAGATTTTCCTCATCGGGATGAAGTTGCCAAACTTTTTAAAGGGAATTCTCAACCTGTTGTATTGACGCATCCTTTTCCACAACAACAGTCACTGGTTGCACAAGTGCCTGTACCTCCGACATGAAGTAATCCAAATCATCCTCCTAACGTGGAAGGTTCTGCTGGCGTAACCTCGTTAGGAGGTTTTGCTGGCGTCTACGACCTACTCGTTGCCATCCTGGTTAGATTCCCTATCCTCTACTTTCGATTACATCCTACATATTTTTCCATCAGATGAATCTATTATGGAAATGCTTAGTATCGAGGAGGCACCATGGGATGACAACCACCATCGTTCATCCTTTCTTTCCAATTTGGATGACATAGAGAAAGATATTTCCTCTACCTTTCCTAGTGATATTGTCGACTCTCCCCAATCTCCCATACTCACTCAGGATACCATCTCTGAGGGGAATTTGGGAAACATCTCTTCCACTATCACTGTCGACATATCCATTAAAGAAGGTATTGTGGAAAACATACAACTAGGTACAAATTGTTCAACTGAAGAAGTTGAAACTTATACCACCTTGTTCAAATAATTTCATGACATCTTCGCCTGGAGTTACAAAGAAATGCCATGGATCGATCCATCGATTGTTGTGCATGAAATCAAAACTTACCCAGGAGTTAAACTTGTGAGACATAAACTTCACTTGGTCCATCCTAAGAAAACCACGACAATCAAGACAAAAGTAGAAAAAAATTTGAAATCTGGTTTTATTTATCCCGTCCCTCTGATCGAATGGGTTTCTAACATCGTCCCAGTTGCCAAGAAACATGGGGCAATTCGTTTTTGTGTCAATTATCAGGATGTTAATAAGTCTTATCCCAAAGACAATTACCCTACACCCTATATCGACCAAATTATTGATAATTGTGCCGGAAGCATCATTTTCTCTTTTATGGATGGATTTTATGGATATAACTAGATCGACATTCTACCGACTGATCAACACAAAACAACCTTCATTTTCCCTCAGGGGACTTTCGCTTATCATAAATTACCTTTTGGCCTTAAAAACGCTGGAGCCACTTTTCAACGGGCCATGTCGTATGCATTCCACGATATCAAACATATTGTTGAACATTACCTCGATGGCTTACCTGCTCACTTGTCTCATTGACGAGACCACATTGATCACCTACGAGCCATCTTTCTTCGATGTCAGTTTTACAAAATATGTTTGAACCCCCATAAATTGATTTTCGTTGTTGAATCAGAAAGACTCCTTAGATTTGTAGTCTCCAAACATGGGATTAGGGTGGATCCCTAAAAAGCTAAAGCCATTCTCGCTTTACCTCCTCCCAACAACCTCACTCAACTACAAATTTTTCAAGGGAAGGCAAACTTTCTTCGTCCTTTCATTTGCAATTACACCAAAATCACTAAAGGATTCATGTGATTGCTATAGAAAGACGCCCCTTTCATCTGGGATGCGACCGCTTAACACTCCTTTGATGCTCTTAAGCATGCCTTAATGAACACACCTCTTTTGCATCCACCGAATTAAGCGAAAGATTATATGCTTTATTTGGTTGCCTCTACTTCCACTATCTCTATGGTGTTAGTACAAGAGGATGATGACGACACTAAACATGTGATCTACTATCTGAGTAAAACTCTATCAGGTCTTGAACTCCGGTATTCACATGTCGAAAAGTTGGCTTTGGCAGCAGTTATTTCCGTCCAGAGATTTCTCCATTACATTACGTTACGTACTACCACGATCATTGCAGACTCAAACCCCATGTACCACATCTTGACTCGTCAAGTACTTGGGGGAAAATATTCGAAATGGATCGTCATCCTCCAAGAATTCGATCTCGAGTTTGTCAAATCCAAAGCTAAGAAATAGTTGGTTTTTGCGGAATTAATTTGCGATCTTCCCCATACTGATGATGATACTGAGCCCAACAATTCCCTTCCTGATGAATCCCTGTTACTTATTAGTACGTTCGATCCATGGTATGGAGATATTCTTCTCTATATCCAAACCCAACGCTTTCAGCCTAGCATTTCACGTGATGAATGACGTCGCATTAGACACCAGTGAAAGCGTTACCTTATCATTGGTGACACCTTGTATCACAACGACATTGATATTTTCCTACGACGTTGTTTAACCCATGACGAAGCTAAGCAAGTCTTAAATGACTGCCACCTTGGAGCTTGTGGTGGTCATCTTTCTGGGATGGATACAACGTAATTTTTTTACGTGGCGGTTATTTTTGGCCTTCCATATTCAAAGATTGCATTGAGGCCGTTAAAAAATTCCCACCTTGTTAGATCTTTCAGAGGAAAGCACGTACCCTCCCAACTCCACTTCATCCCATTGTCGCCATCGGCCCCTTTGAAAAATGGGGCATAAATTTTATGCAATGTAATCCTACCTCAGCTGGGGGGCACAGTTATATCATCGTTGTCATCGATTATTTCACTAAATGGGCTGGGGCTATGCCTACATTCCTTAACAATGGCCACACTGCAACACCTTTTGTGTTCAACCACATCATCGCTCGGTTCAGTGTCCCACAAGCTATTGTAACTGATCATTGATCCTATTTCCATAACCATATGATGGGTGAATTAGACACCAAGTTAGGTTTTCTCCATGAAAATTCATCCCCCTACTACCCTCAGGCAAATGGACAAATTGCAGCCATCAACAAAGTCCTGAAGACCATGCTTCAACGCATGGTGAGAGTAAACATAACCTCTTGGCACTTACAACTCTTCTCCGCACTCTGGGCATATCGAACTTCAGTTAAAACTGCAACTGGATTTACACCCTTCTAGTTGGTATACAGGATAAAAGCGATATTACCGATCGAATGTGAGATCCCCTCATTGAAACTTACCGTAGAACTCCTACCTCACACTTCTGCTGAAGAGGAAAGATTCCTATATCTAACCAAGTTGAATGAAACCCATCGCGATGCTTCTCTCATCAACGAGACGTATCAAAAATGCATGAAAAATCAATATGATAAATCCATCCAACCTCGCACTTTGGCAAAAGGAGATCTAGTCCTAGTCTATGACCAAGATCATGACAAACTATGGGTAGGAAAGTTAGAACCCATGTGGCACATACCATACATCCTAAAATGCGTGTTACACAGAGGCACCTACGAGTTAGTAGACCATGATGGAATATCTCTTGGTGAGCCCCAAAATGGGCTTTACCTCAA
>JASDQU010100003.1:134128-145497 GCA_032191745.1 Picea mariana
ATACTTTGCTTTGTGATTGAATGTGTAGATGACATCATCCTTTCCCATCTATTTTAGGTTTGCGGATGGCGCTAGTTGACATACCTAGAACATAGCTTCTACAACTTGGGTCATCTACCACTCTGGTGAGTTAGTAAGTTCGGGAGGAATTTTCCTCGGATCTACAACCAATAACCGAAGCCTCTTCTCTAGGTATATCTCAATTGATTAACCGAGGCTGATAATCAGACTCTTAACCGAAGCCTCCTCTCTAGGTATATCTCAATTGATTATCAGCCTCGATTCCCAACTTGTGGTCCGTCAACTAAATCGTGAGTACGCCGTTCACAACTCAACTTTACTACGTCTCCATCTGAGGGTTTGCCGTCTCGAAAGAGATTTTGAATTTCTTGAGTACAGACACATATCAAGAGAATTAAACACAATTGTGGATTCGTTAGCAAATTACATGTTGGATTGGTATATTGCGCATAGATAAACATTTGAAACATAAATCATATGTATAAAACACATCACATAAAACAAAAAATACAACATAGGTAGCCACCGCAAAACTCATTTATATATATAAGCGTGATAGCAAAAGTTTTTTGAAATACATCATACAAAAGTACATAACAGGGCAAAACTTGGGCCTTCATGCCCATAGTATCATCATAAGGACTACAAAATGACTGGAGACTCTAATCATCCTCTTGTATCACGTTGTGCTCTGCATAACACACTACCGCTCGTGTCACCCGTCGTAGCAAATGGTTGAGGGTTTCAAAAAGCTCAACTGCATGTTGTTGTAGGTGTAAAGGCACATCTCGCCTCCTCAAGGGAGGAACACACATCGTCAAACCTCAGAGGTTCCTCTCCACCTCTCGGAGCCCTCCCGCTACGACGTCATGCTCGGTTTCCTCCTGTGCATCTCCATGATGCCCCAATGCTAGCATCTCCGCTGAACGTGATACACCTCTATCTGCATGATGAAAACAAGTGGTTTAGATCCCTCGTTGTGTAACAACCAAAAACATATAAAAAACAAGAAATATATTGTTACAAGGTTATGATCTTTCGTACCTAATGCGTCCCACTATATGCCCTTAGGAAGTACCAAGTTTGCACTGCCTCTGAAATCTACCCTAGCATAAGGAAAGTTCTTGATCACCACTAACTACCTCCTCCACCATGCGAAGAAGTTGGCAGTGAATCTAAATGACAAGAGCTCATATCCCAACCCAGGGGAAAGATTGGTCCACCTCTCCATGCGAGGCTCGATCACTGGGTGTGCTATCATTGCAACCTGTGGCTACATCTGGGGAATCCACTCTAGGAAAAATGAGAGCAAGAAAGAACCATATCCAAACTGTTTTTTCCTTCCAGTTCTGCATTTGGATATTTTCTCTTTAACATTCCTCAGGAACCCTGTAGTCCAGTTGAATAACGTTGGTTCCAAACACTGAATGGTGTAAGAAATTTGGGAATTTGAAGCAAGATGGGCACTAGTGCTCCCCTCCAACTTGGTGATAGAAAATAGGACAGATCGAAGAGAGAGATCCCTCGCATCTGTTATCACGATCCTTCCACCTACCAACCGTGACCCTGGTATGTAGTATTCAGAAACATATGCCTCGGTCGGTTGCGGAGTAGCCTGGTGTCCAGAAAAAAGTATAGGCGCCCCTCTCCTTGAGCGCCCTGTCAAAAAGTATACATCATCCATCTCAATCTCAAGCATAGACAGTCCTATTCAGAACGCTTTCTCACCGTTGTCCCAGAGACCTATCAAGTATTCAAGCAATAACACTTCTTTCTTGATGTTCTGAAGTTTAAAATACTTGAGCAAGCCAGAATTGCGTAAGGCCGCCCTCGCTTGAGGGTCTTGAAAATCAACGATATCATCAAACTCGTGCTCACGTTATTTCCACTCAATCATAGTTGGATATGGATGAAACATACAAATACATCAATTAATCATCATTAGCTAAACCCTCAATGAAATAAATTGCCTCTTTTTAGCCTAGAAATCAATTTCTTTTTTAAGTTTTGCGCCTAGCGCTCCCTCAAAGAAGCATACAGGGCGCTAATGTGCCCTCAAAGCGCACATTGGGGCGTTGAAATCATGATCAATGCTCCCCTTGATGCCTTGAGGGAGCGTCGATCCAGTTCGACGCTCTAGGGCTTCCCAAAGATCCTAGAACACCTAAAATAAAGGCTGAAATGTAATAAAAAGACATGCAAAAGAATGAGGAGGAGGAGATAACCAACCTAATTCAGACGGTTTCAAAAACGGTCGCCCACAACCCCCACAATCAACACTAGAAAAATGCTCCAAAAGAGGTAAAAAGTCAAAGACCATAGGAGAATAGTAAAAACAAAGGCAAAAATGATTTTTTGACCTAATTTGATATTTGATGTGTTCAATTTGGTCATTTCTCCTTATTATAAAGTCTATTTTTGGGTTTCTTATCATTTTTCAAGAAATTACTAATGTTTTTTGCCCAGGACAACTTGATTTTACAAGAATTTGAGCAGAGTTTTTTCATTGACCTTGTAACACCAATGAGCTTAGTCTTTGTTCTTTCTCGTGTTCAAAAATACATGAGAATGTAACCGAGTATACTTTTATCATTCTTTCGGACTCGTAAAGGGTATACGAAAAAGGAACCCCCTAGAGTCTCCTTTAAGCTCTTTTCAGACTCTCTAAACATGAAAATATTGCCGAGTGATCTTGATTCCTTTCACACTCGTTAGAAGGTTCAAAAGGGCGTCTTCCGAGTAATAGTTTATCTATTTTTCGGACCTCAGAGACTAAAATTACGAAAAAGGACAACCCTGGAGTCGCCTTTAAGTTATTTTCAAACTCTCTAAACATGCAAAACCACAGAGTTTTCCTTCTCTGGACTCGCTAAAAATACACATTGAAGGGCCCATATGGGGATGAACCCTTACTTCTTCCAATTCGTTAAACAAAGGAAGAGGAACTTACCGAAGGTGAGTTATATCGAGCATGTGTTATCCTCCTCGAGCTCGTTAAATTAAAAAGAGGTACTCATCTATCTGGATGGGGGAAAAATTGAAGGAAGTGGGTCAAGATTCTTGAAAACTTTTGTAAATAACTCTTGCAGTCACCCTTGAACACAACACTTGCTTTAACCTTCACACTCAACACTTGGATAATCCACTAAACCTCTACACTGAACCAATCATATGAGTCTTTCCACTCCTTTGAACCATCCAAAGAATGCCTCAACACTTGCTGCATTATGTTTTGGTCCACTCTGCGTTTATGCTGCCAAGTCTCATGTCGTGCCTCAGTGTTCAAGGGAAGTATCCGTCTCGAGAGTCAACCATCTAAAAAAATACCAGTTTTCATACCCATGTTAGTATGTGTTCATTTTCTATATCTCATCACTTTCCTATGTTGGTTTCATGTCGATGATGGGGGATACATCAAGGCCCTCCTTCAACGAGTCTTTTCTTGTCGATTTGAACACATCATCTGAGAATTAGACTTAGAAACCAGATAGTACCTTGGGACTTGCATGCCTCAATGGTAGGCCTCCTGACTTCCAATAGTAGGTTTACATCATTGACCTTTGATCAAATGACTCCATGAATATTCGACCTCAACTCATTTATTCACCTTCACTGGATTGTACTAGGGTACCTTGGGAGTCATTGACATCATTGGTGATTTCCCTCGCACTTGTTAAGGGTTTACCTCAATGACCAGTAATCAAGTGGTTTCTACCATGTTCAACATCGAAACATCTATTCACATGGCTAAATTCATACCACATCGGGATTGGGATGAAGACCCTGGGTTGAGCATTCATTCTGATATCTGCTTTTCCAAGCCTACGAAGGAAGTCATTTGAGCAAGTTGATACTAATGCTGTCAGATAGATCCACATTGTATTGGTCGGTGGCGATGTTTTATCATATCGTAGCTCCACTGTGTATTTTGCATGGCTACGATAAGTTCATGTCATAGAAGTATGGATCCACATTGTATCTCTCATGGCCATACCCTTAGTCAATATCATCATGGATATGCAGTGTATTTATTGGCAGCCATACTTTGAGTCATTTATAGTCTGAGCATAGGTATGCTTGCCTCAGGAATGGAACACATATTGACATTGTTTGATGGTTGTCTGCAGCTTCTACCAGGGTCCTCGAGTCCATACCTTTGCTTCGAAGAATCTACAAAGTGTTTCGGCCATCGACTTTCATTTTCCGACTTCACACTTTGGGGGGAAATCTGTTACACATTAAAATTCCTCACTTCGATAATGTCACATTCTCATTGTCGTAAGTGACACACTTTTGTCGCATCGAGAACAATACCATGAAAACACTTGATACAACCCCTAAAACATGTTAGAAGAAGAATCCCCATCATTTGACAGTCAGAACAAAGTGTTTTTCTATGAGAATTGGTCATCTTGACAACTTTTGGAAGATCAATGCTCCCTTGCTCATATATAGGGAGCGCCAATGCTCTTTGTCTATCTAGTAGGGAACGTTGTAGTGCTCTTTTGCCCATTGTAAGGGAGTACCAAATTGGTTGAGCAAATTTGGGAAGAAATCCCCTTTTTCTCTAAAGACAACTATGGATGGATCGAGTTGGTTTGGCTCGAATCTAACCCTCATGCTGCATCTAAGGGAGATATCACAACTGATGAGTCATATCCTCAACTAATCCCAAATATAACCAAGGTCGTTGAGCCTCTCAAAGCCTATAAATGGAGGCATTCTCATGGTGAACAAGGGAAGAAAATAATCAGCAAAGCATTGTTATTTTGATCGTGGATCTTTTGAGTAAGGGTTGGACGAGAAGGACTAGGAGAGGCTGCTGCAACATCATCTAAAGATTGTAAGTGTCTCTTTAAAGTTCTCATCAATATACTTGGCCTATTTCCTTCTAGTATGTGTTTACATATACTTGTCTATGCTTGTTTTAATCTTTCATAGATATATCGTTTTGTGTAATCCATTAGAGTAGGAGATAGTTGTTTGTCTCTTGTTATCCATTGTAGGTACTGTTTAAAACTCGCGGATTGGAGCAACTTGGACAAACTTCGAAAGTGAGGTACATCATACTATCCCTCCTTCTCTCTTTTTCGATGGACATAATTATCTATAGGAATGGTAGTGTCCAAATGCAGTTTTCTGTCTTGGTAGAGGGGTCTGTACTCCAAGGGAAAATTCGCCTGTCTGCAGGGGAATTATTTCGTAACAACTACACCGATAGAGTAGAAAGTATAAACAACATAAAAACAATAAACTACCAAGAAAGAGGATCAAGAAAAAACAAAGGTTTGTTCTCACCCTCTTATAGGGAGATAGGGTGTTGTGGGTTGCCTTCCACCCAGGGAACATGTTCTGTCTTGACCGTTGTGAATCCTCTTAGTCACATGCTTCCTCAGTGTCCTTTGGTCCTTTTTCCGACCCCTAAGATAATATCTTGAAGGGTGTCATACTTGTCATGAAGTTGGTGCAACTTGTTTAGGGTGGTATCCAAGACGGGGTTGTGTTTTTCTTGAGTCTTTATCCATGCAACATGAAATCATTTCCTTGGTATGCCAATACAAGACGATCATGAGAGAATAACAAGTGGTTTTGCTCTGGGGGAAGGCATTGTCTGACACAATCTTATCCAATTCTTTATGGTGGCTCTGTGCCTAACATGAGCCATATCTTCGACTCTTGGGCTTAGGCGATCTTCTGTTGCTCCGGGTTCCGTGTGGGGCTTCCTTAATCTCCTCTCTTTACTACTTGAAATCCTTTGCCTAAAAAATTAGCACTGGAGCATTATAATCCATCCTTGTAGAAGAATGACCCTTAACTCTTTTGACAACAACTTTCCCTTCAACTTTTCCACTCCCAACATACTTGCTTAAAGTAATTTGACTACAAAGATGCATAGCAATTGGCGTAGCAACATAGTCAGTCATTTGCAGCCATCGTGGAAACAAGTAAGGCAATGATTCGATGACCATGGCTCAAACCCATGGGTTTCCATGATACAATCCATGTCCGTCCTTGTACTAACTTCATCATTTTGTCGTGTGGTGGTCTTGCCTCGTCCGATATAATACCTCCAGGAGTGGGTTCGAATACCTCATGTCTTATCACCTCCTCTTGTGCATGAATGCCATATGTGTTAGCTCCACCTACAACAAAAAGGGCATCAATGACACTCTTCCCTATCACCCCATCTGATGGTGCAATGTTCTATTTGGCAACTTTGGGGCAATCCCTTTTGAGGTTGCACCTTCCAAGTTATTTGAGACAATCCCTTTGAGGTTGCATCTTCAAAGTCAACGTAGTTGAAGTAAAGCTCATCAGTTTTCCTATGAAGTCCTTTGTTGGCTAACCAATCAACTTCTCTTTTGACATGGGAGGGGTTGATCATTGAGATTTTTGGAGTAGTGGTTGCTATGACTTCAAAGCTAGCAGAGAGACACTAGTTTGGAGAGACTTTTCCCGAATTTGTGTCTTTTATGATTTTGGTTATGGCATTGATGAGAATTTAGGAGTCCCCTTCTATTACCAAGGTGTGAAAGCTATGTGTGATAGTTCACTATAGTCCCATTTCTTGACCATAAAGCCTAACTAAGTTGTTAGTGTCATGCCCTCATAATCTATCGAAGTTGTGTAAAATGGAACTTTTGATATCTCTAAAACTCTCCAAATTATAAATCTCATCCCATCCACACTAAGCTGTAAAGTATACCTCTTTTTTATATGTTACACATTTCATCCCATTCTTATCCATACTAGGCTGTAAAATGCACCTTATTTCTTTCTTCAAATACAATTTTAAAAAAGATAAAAAGTACGAAAACAAATAAAATTTACCTTTCAACATTCAACTTCATTGAAATGGTGAAATAAGAGCAACAAAACTCTTCAATTCAATTTGACAATGGCAAGCTATTGTCAGTCATGAAGAAATTAACGCACGTACTGGAATGCCATTTACGAAAGCCCGTTTTCGGGCGCGGAAGCTTTGATTTAAGTTATGGATTGCAGTTTTCTGTTGGGATTAGAAAATCTTTTCTTCTAAGAGAGAATCATAGCAGTTTGCACGTTAGGGAGCGAGTTGATCCTCTGGATTCTGATACGTATGCTCGTCTCTTACAGAAATGCATCGACAGAAAAACCCTGCAGGCGGGAAAGCGAGTTCATCAGCACATCATCAGAATTGGGTTTCAACCAGACATATATTTGGAAAACAATATTGTCAACATGTATGCTAAATGTGGAAGCTTAGAGGACGCACGCCAGGTGTTTGACAAAATGGCCGAACGAGATGTGGTCTCATGGAATGCCATAATTGCAGCATACGCACAACATGGACGATGCAGGGATGCTTTTAAGCTGTTTTGCCAGATGCAGAGGACAGGCATGAAGTCCAACCAGTTCACCTTTGTTAGTGTTCTACGGGCTTGTAGCGATCCGGTGGCACTGGATCTGTGTAAGCAGGTACCTGCCAATGTTCTCAAATCTGGATTTGGGTTTGATAATTATGTAGGGAATGCCCTGATCACTATGTATGCTAAATGCGGGAACATAGACAGCGCACACAAAGTGTTTGACAGAATGCCTCAACTAAATTTGGTTTCATGGACTGCAATGATTGCAGGATATGCCCAACAGGAACACGGGTTGGAGGCCTTGAAACTTTTTCACAGAATGCAATCTGCGGGCTTAAAGGCAGATCACATCGCCTTGGCTAGTGTTCTCATGGCCTCTTCGTGTATAGAGGATCTTAACCCAGGTAAGCAAATCCATGGATCCATTATCAAAATTGGATGCGAGTTTGATGTTTCTGTTGGTACAACACTTTTTAACATGTATGCAAAATGTGGAAGCATAGAGGATGCAAGGAAACTGTTTGACAAAATGACTATACGTGATTTAGTCTCGTGGAATGCAATGATTGCCCGGTATGCTGGAAATCAACATGGGGAAGAAGCCCTTAAACTCTTTTCCCAAATGCAGCACACAGGCATGAAGCCAAACAATATCACTTATGCAAGTATTCTCAGGGCATGCTCTAGCATAGCAGCCTTGGAATCTGGAAGACAGGTGCACAGCAGCATTGTTATTGATGGCTTCGATTCAGATGCATTTGTCAGTTGTTCTCTTGCTGATATGTATGTCAAATGTGGGAGTATAGAGGATGCTTATGATTTGTTTGACAAACTACCTAAGGGAGATGTTGTTTCGTGGAATGTGATGATTACTGGATTTGCTCAACATGGTTATGGCAAGGAAGCCTTGAATTTCTTCGAGCAAATGCAAAGAGAAGGCATTGAGCCAAACCATATAACATTTGTTGGCATTCTCTCTGCATGCAGCCATGTTGGCCTAGCAGACGAAGGCCGGCGTTATTTTGAATTAATGAGTACAGACTATGGCATAGCACCTCGAATGGAACATTATGCCTGCATGGTCGACCTTTTTGGCCGTGCTGGGCGCCTTGAAGAGGCAGAGAGGTTTATTGTTGGAATGGAATTTAAACCTAGTGGTGTGGTCTTGCGTTCCTTGCTTGGTGCCTGCAGAATTCACGGCGAAATAGAGATAGGAAAACGTGCAGCAGAATGGCTTCATGAATTGGAGCCACAAAATGATTCAGCACATGTTTTATTGTCCAACATTTATGCTGCAGCTGGCAGGTGGGATGAAGTGAAAAAGGTGAGAAACACAATGCAAGATAAGGGGGTGAAAAAGGAACCAGGGTGCAGCTGGGTTGAGGTCAAGAACAGAGTCCATACATTTTTTGCAGAAGACAGATTTGACCACCATATAGCGAACATCTATGCAAAGTTGGAAGAATTGACTGTACGTATGAAGGAGGCTGGGTATGTGCCTGATACAAGCTTTGTGCTCCATGATGTGGAGCAGGAACAAAAGGAACATACCCTCAGCTACCACAGTGAGAAGCTGGCTGTTTCTTTTGGGTTGATTAGCATACCTCCTGGGAAACCTATTCGAATATTTAAGAACCTTCGCCTCTGTGGGGATTGTCATACTGCCATCAAGTTTATTTCCATGATTGAAGAGCGTTATATTGTTGTCAGGGACAGCTACCGTTTTCATCATTTTAAGGATGGAATGTGTTCTTGTCAAGATTATTGGTAAAGTGAGACAAGTTCTTAGGACATACAATGATATACTTTTTTATTTGGCCTACTTTCATCCTTGGGTTATGGGTACAGTGTGTTGTTCTGCCAAAGAAAAGATTATTGCATGACATATATCTCGTATTGGATTGGGCATAAGACTCAGCACAGCAGACAAAAATCCATTACAACTTTGTGTTAGAACC
Organism: Picea mariana; assembly: GCA_032191745.1. NCBI lineage: Eukaryota > Viridiplantae > Streptophyta > Pinopsida > Pinales > Pinaceae > Picea > Picea mariana. The sequence goes on from JASDQU010100003.1 coordinate 143,457, forward strand.
CAAGAAATAACTTAAACATGGAGGTAAGTGATGGTGTTTCTGATCAGATGTTCTAACATATTTGTGCAGTGTTAGCACAAATGACATCAAGGGAGAGCCGCCAAGGATGACATAAGATGGTCTAGATGAGAACCTTTTTCTATTAAATAATTGTTTGTTCTAGATATTTGCCATGTATCATCCACTTCTGTGAAGTTTGTTGAAAGAGAGAAGATGCACATGTCCCAAATTTTGAATCTTGACATCCTAGATTCATCATTTTAACCTTGATTTAGAGGATGATATGGCATGATGTAAAGGCAGTATCCCAACAATTGGAGCTGGGTTACTTTATTCAAGTTTTTTCAAAACAAATACGTTGATCAAGTTACATTGTAAATCTATTGCAGGCTTGCACTTTACAGGCACAAGCTAAGTAACAAGACACGTCCCTCAGGGGGCCTGCATCTGTATCCCACTGACACACTAGGATATGAGTTTGGCTCATGTCCTAAAACAGGACACACGCCAAACATGTGCCCTATATGTGTCTGACACCAAGGCACGACAAAAACCCTTGGGGTCTCTTAAAAAACAATTTTTCCTGATCAAGACAAAAATGTGGGATGTGTTTCCTGATGATATGGGTTTAGACAGCAGTGTTGAGTTGGCATTATCCAACTTGGATCTTAATGAACTAGTGTTAGAGCTGGTCACTTTTGACGATGGTGATCCTCTTGAGGGGTCATTGTCCACACCAGCAGATGCAGATCTTGGATTGGATATAGAGGAGGACAAGGATGAGGAAGACGAAGGAGAGAACAGTGGAAATGGTGGTGATTTTGATGATTCTGATGGAGGAGGACTACTGACAGTGACAAGCCATGAGATTATTCTATCTATGGTTCTAGTATCTACCCCATTTTGTATTTTCCATTGGCGTTTCCACCTATAGTATCAATGATTTGATATCTATGTAATACATTTTGATTTTGACGACATCAAATGACTTAATGAGAAAACTGCAGTTTATGGTTCTAACTTATAAACTTATATTTTATGAAATATGTGTATTGAATATTCTAATTTCTTGCGTGTTTGATCATCATTGATGTAATAACTAGTTGTATCGATATTTTGTAAATGTTCACGTTTTTAAGAAAAAATGGACCTTTATGTCTATATTTCATATTTGTACTTGTAATTTGTATTTTTTTAATATATATATATATATATATATATATATATAATGTGTCCCCTTGTTTCATTTCCATGGTCAATGTGTCCCTTGTCAGATACTCGTATCCATGTGTCCTCCTGTGTCCTATGTCCCTGTGTCATATGACTTAGGGCACAAGCAAATGTATGGTGGTCTGAGTAGAATCTTGCGAACATAAAATTTAAACCATGGTGAGTTTGAGTGTTGTCCTTCTATCGATGCAAGACAAAGTCTCAGAAACTAACAGTGGTGAAATCTCCTTCCACCGAAAAGATTATTGTGTTTTCCTTTATGCTCTTGCAAATCTGCACTGTTGGTTGCTACCTTGCATTGCCAAGGGCTGGATGAAAAGATATAGGGTGTACAAAAGGACTAAGGGTATGCGATGAAGTTCCTGTATTCATGCTAGCAGTATGTAAGCAAGCCCATAGGATGTTCCAGTGGCCAAAACTTGTAAAATGCCATGATTCTTAAACTAATAACTTGAATCCAAAGCTCATAACTTCTATAACCTTTCCCCAAGGTTACAGTTTCTTGTTTTATTTTGTCTTATTGGCTGCATGTCAAAACAAGGTTACCAGAACCGGACCGGTCATTGAACCGGTCGACCCCAAAAACCGGAACCGAACTGGAACCGGGAAAAAACCGGTCACTAAAAATACATAAAATATTCAAATTTTGAAAAACAAATACATATTCATGTGCATCTATGTGAATCCAAACCATTATACACAAATTTGCAAAGTTTCTCATATATATTCATGTGCATCCATGTGAATCCAAACCATTATACACAAATTTGCAAAGTTTCTCATATATATTCATGTGCATCCATGTGAATCC
>JASDQU010100003.1:145740-203494 GCA_032191745.1 Picea mariana
TGAATCTGCATACTGAAAGGAAGACTCAGAGGACTCAGACTCGGACTCAGACTTAGACTCAGAGTCATCATCTACATCCTCAACATGAGTAGACTCAACAGGGGGATTCTGAGCTTGGCTTGATTCCCCTGGTCCAGAAGGCAAAGATACAGGTGTAGCATCAGTGCACACATTCTCTTGATGTGGCTCGGGATCCAAATCCATCCAAGAAAGGTCTTCATTGTCAAAAGCTGCTGGCTGAGTCTCCACAACCCAATCTGATGAGGGATCAACATCATCCAAGAATATGTTGTTGGATTCAGGGGTCTTGTTCATCAATTGGTTGCGCCTGAACCTAAGGTTATACTGAACAAAGACCATATCATTCAACCGTTTTTGCTCTAAACGGTTTCTCTTCTTGGTGTATATACACTCAAAAACACTCCAGTTGCATTCACACCCAGAAGCACTGCATGTCTGGTTCAATATCCGAACTGCAAATTTCTGCAATTCATGGCACTGACTACCAAATTGCTGCCACCAATAAGTTGCATGTAAAGACAAAGAAGTTTGAAAGTTTGATTTAATTTTTGCCATGAATAATATAATTGAAAGACTTTACAATTACATACCTGGTGGATCTTTTGCTCTACTTCGAACAACCGTAGCCATGCCAAAGGTACCAATACTCTCATTGAAATGCAGGAGTTTGCTGTGTATGTCATCTTGTTTGTTGGAATCAGGGACCATGCGCTCAATGCATTTGTATAATCCTTTTTTAACCTCCCCATCTGCTTCAAAATCTTTTGTGTAATGGTACTTTTCAAAGAGTTAAAACTTAAGAGTCAATGAGTTTGAACTTTGAAACATTAGCTAAAGTTTAAACATTTGCAATTAAAATTTAATAATATATCTTAAAAACTTTGAAATTACTTACTACTTACCTGGAATTCAAATAATATCTTGCAGCATGTAAAGGCCGATGGAGTTGTTTATTTCATCTTTCATCAATGATTCTCCACAAAGGAAGATACTTTTTCCTTTTACCCTGATATGCTTCCTTTAGTGCCTCTTTGGCTTGATCCATGGCCTCATAAACAAAATCCATGGCTGGTTTATCACCATCCACCATTCTCAAGACTTTCACAAGAGGCGCACTAAATAGCACTATCTCCTCTGCCCTTTTCCAAAATGCTTTCTCATACACTTTTTCAACAATCTCTTTGCCTTCAGCCTTCTTGCTCCATTGAGATGCATTCCACTCATCACAAGAGAACATCTTCCTCAGGTTGGCTTTTTGGTTAATCATGGATTGCAACGTAAGAAAATTCGTTGCAAAACGTGTGATAGCTGACCTGACAAGCTCTCTTCCATCAATGTTTTTTCTCATAAAGTTCAAAACCCATGAGTGGTTGTAAATGTACCTTGTTATGCTTTTACCTTGTTCCACTGTTTTTTTCACCCATTCAATTTTCCCAATATCCTCAAGCATGAGGTCCAAACAATGGCCTGCACATGGAGTCCACCAAATGGTACGATGTTTTTCCTCTAACATCCTTCCAGCTGCAACGTAATTTGCGACATTATCTGTGATAACCTGTACAACATTCTGTACCCCCACCTCCTCAACTACTTCATCCAAAAGACGAAATAGTAAATTTGCATCTTTCACTTGGTCAGATGCATCCACTGATTTAAGGAACATAGTTCCTTTAGGGCAAACAATAAGCAAGTTGAGAATGGTGCGGGATCGCTGATCAGTCCATCCATCAGACATGATTGTGCACCCTGTTATGACCATGACTCCTTGAACTCTATGAGGTATTCCTTTACTCTTTCAACTTCATTTTTTAATAGATTCCCCCTAATATCCTCATAACCAGGTCCCTTGAAGCCTGATCCACATGAAGCTACAACATCCAACATAGGTTGATAATAAACAGACCTTGCAGCATTGAAAGGTATGTCTGCATCATACCACCACCTAGCAATGCATTGCCAAGCAGCCTCCCTTTCTATCTTCTTCCATTTGACATCAATAATGGGTAGAGAACCAGGGGTAGTGCGGGGTAAAAAAAATGAGTCAAGGTTACCATGAGGCCTTTTGGATGCTGATGCACCAACACCACTTCCACCAACATGTTCTACTTCTTCCCTAGGATTGGTATAAGGATCATGCCCAGGGATTGGCAAAGCAGAGGATTCCTCAAAACTAGACATTCTATCTTGAAGATCACTATCAAATCGAGTTCCACCTCTACTTCTCCCCACCTCTTTTCGAACCTTCTTATTCTTGGCTTTATCTGCTTGAAAGCCATCAAGAAGGCCCTGCATCTCAGCTTTTAGTTCATCAGAAACTGCCAAGCATGGTTTTATATTCCCCCTTGCACTGGCTAAATGTTGCTTGATCCTATGAATACCTCCCCCACCAACCTCCTTTTGGCAATAATTACAAACCATTACCCCATCAATCAATTGGCAATGAAGCCATGCTGGATCCCTCTTTTCTTTAGGAGCCATGGAAACAAATAAAAATCTACAAATAAAAACCCTATGTTTTTTTAATTGCTAGTAGAAAACAACAATAATTTTTTCGGAGAAAACAACAACAATTTTAAGGAGACTAATCACTATGGTTTTTGGAAGTAAGTGCATAGTTTACATACCTTGAAAACAAGCTCCAAATCTGCCCAAGAAATATGGTCCAAAATAGCTCCAAATATGCTCCAAATCTGCCCAAGAAATATGCTCCAAATCAGCTCCAAGAAATTCAGCAAAAGAACTCTCCAAATGAGCCCAACAATCAATTCCCAAATCAGCCCTGCAATCAGCTCTCTAAACTCAAGAAAAATGCTTAGCTCACAAACTCAAGAGCACCCAAATGAATAGTGTGAGTGAAAGAGAGGGGGTGGGGTTGCCTTTATAGCTTTATTAGGGGCTCTAGACAATTCTAGAAGTTTCCCATGCATGCCCCCTTTCTCAAATTAAAAAAAATTGATTTCCCCCTTACTTTTCCGCCCGCGGGTCATCTTCATGGAACCGGCCGGTTCGAGCAAAAAAACCAGTTCCGTACGGAACCGGTCGGGCGGTTTGGAGGGGTGGTTCAGACCGATGGGGGCTGAGAACCTGTCGGACTGGCCGGTTTTACCGGTTCCGGTTCGGTTCTGGTAACTATGTGTCAAAATGCTTATGTTTTGCAAGTACAAGTTTGAGTACGTGCTTTATGTTAGAGTGGTGTTGGCCTTTAGGACTCGGGGAGATGCAACATGTTGAAGTATAGATCTTTTTTTAATAAATAATGATAGCAGACATGAGAGAGCATAGGAATTGTGAATCCTGATAAAGGGGTGATGAGTGCACTAAGGCAGAAGTTAAACATGTTCAGGAAGGAAAGGAATTGAATAATTTTACAGGATAAAGTGGTTAGCATCGGAGAGTCAGAGCTAGAACCAATTTATTAAACAAAGGTATGGTTCCTTGGAATTCATCTCTCTATATGTGCTTGTAAGGTGTTATTCAGGCAGGTTAAAATTTTGTGAAGAAAAAGCAAATTTGAGTATGTCTTGGAATCATTTTAGAGGCATCAAGATTGCCCCACTTACATGTACAAAGCTATCCAAGTCTTCTTTGGTGTTACTGATTTCGCTGTCAGACCCTTTTCTTATATTGGGAGCATTTCATTAGTTTATTTTATTACAGATGTTTCTATGAACTATTGTCAGTGTTTGTTTGTTGAGGTTATTATTGTTATTAATTGGAAAAGTTAATTATCTGATTTATTCTTGGCCATCTTGGCTAATCTATCCTGCTAAAATGATCAATAGCTCATATTTACAGTCTGGCTGAAAGCCTGAAAGATTCTGGTTTTCACCCAGCTTTGTTCATTCATTCTCATAGCTTTATTGCAGGTTTTCCTTTCATTCTTAGTCAGTTATTATACTGCTTGAAAAGAACATTACACATGTTTATATGTTTTCTTCACTGTAGCAGATTTAGACAGGAGATTGCTTGAGCACTTATTTGGTGTCTCGGATGTGGTGCAATATTTAGTGACATTGCCATGTGTTGGTCAACAAGAGACAGCTTTACGGTTTCTTTCTTTGTTGTTGTAATGTGCCCGATCACTATCCATAGGAATGGGGCACCAATATTCTCTGATACCATTTTTTTTCAACACTGATGTACCTGACCACCGATTGGAAACTAGTAGTAACTTTTACACCACCCCAGCAACTTGAAAACTCTCCTCTGCTATTATTTTGTCCACTAAAAGCTAATGACACTGACCGGTGTTGGAGATTTGCAATTACAGGACCATTAATGTGCTTATCAAGAATTCTGTCATAAAATCGCAAGCCTATTCCAGCTTCAATAGGCCATAACTTTTCTGTTTCTTAATGAAATATGGACGTTTAATATATGAAATCAAATCTCTCAGAATGGACTTTCCGATGGAATAGGTTTCAAAGTCAATTTTGTCACTGTTTGTGTGTAGTGGTTGCCAGAAAAAATACAGATAACTGTAAGTTGTATTCTTTTATGCCAAGGAAAATTTACTTGCACAACAACAATATTCTCTGACAACAAATACACTCTTATCACAGCGGAAAGGTAGATGAAAACCCTCAATTACAATAGCAGAAACAAAAATACACAGCTAGAAATTGACAGGAAATATATGTATATAATCCTTAACTGAAAATGTAAGAAACCATAGCAGCCATTACTTGCTGTAGATACAATGCTTTTAACAGAGAAAGGGATACTCATCTTCATAGAAGGGATCACTTCTAGAAGGACAATGTCTCCTCCTAGCTATAGGAGTCCAAAAGACTCCACCCCTGAGTTGAGGGCAGGATGTGACAAGAAAAGCTCTCTTAACATCAGAAATAGTGCAACGAGCTCCAAAATAAATCATCAGTAGAATATGACAATACAACCAACCAAATGACAAAGACCCCAATCCTGCCTGTAGGAAAGGTTATCTACCTACTAAAATATCCCAACATCTTGCTGGGCATGACTATCAGCAAAGAAAGAGTGAAGTTTGCCTACATGGTGGCAGTCAGCCCTCTCTTCTACGATATTGAGTGCACCCTGCCTGCTGTATGCTCATTAGCATAGGTCGAGATAGTCCACCTACTACAGTGGCGAGTCTTCTCCTTATGGACTGTTGCACAATCCCCATACAAATCAAAAGCCACTCCCAAATTGGTGCTGAAATTTTACAATGGATGCACTGTGTGCTGGTAGCAAAGAGCTCAAGTGTAAGCCAAAATATATGAGAGCCCATGAACAACACAAGCATAGAATTCTAGACTCTGGAACCCCAATCCTGTCCGTAGGAAAGGTTATCTACCAATAAAAACATCTATTGGCAACACCTTGCTGGACACAAGCATGGAATTCTAGACTCTAGCACAACACCTTGCTGGACACAAGCATGGAATTCTAGACTCTAGCACAACACCTTGCTGGACAAACATTGGCAAAGAAAGAGTGAAGTTTCCCGTACATGGTGGAAAACAACCATCCCTAATATGATATTGGGTGTGCACCCCCCCCCCTCCCCCATATGTTCACTAGTATAGCTCGAGATAGTACTCCTACCGCAGTGGCAAGTCTTCTCCCCTTGGACTGCCTTGTTAGAAAATTAAGGACAAACTAGATCAGAAATATTCTTTTACTTTCATTTATTACAGTAGATATGAATCAGCAATCAATTCAAAATTTCTGAAGTAAAACAATTACAGAGATGGATCTGAACTAAAGAAAAAACAATTCTGAACAGATCTAATCATTATTAAGAACAAGAAACAATTAACTTGAACAAATAATAGATCTGAACATTACCTTAGCCAAGAACAAAGAGCAAATTTACCTGAGTACTTACTGCTGTCCTCTTTTCTGTATGCTCAGAAAAAGCTTTTATGATCATGGATCAAACCCTCGGGCAGATCTCATCATGATCTTGTGAACAGTATTGCCAAGAAGAACTTTAGGAGAATATCAGAAAACCAACCAGCATACCAACTATTAAGTACAAGGTTGAAGCAATGACACCACTATCCAATCTAGAGGTTGACCACTAACAGCCTTACAAAATCTGTCCAAGGGTATGGTACTGCTACTGTCATAGACATAATTAAATAGTTGTTTTGGGGCTGCCACAACAAGACCTGAATAGGGTACAACCAGCTGTAGAATAGGTAGCATGCAATGGTCATAAAATAGGGACAGCAGCAACATACTGATGGCACTAGAGGCACAGGCAACGAAAGGAGTGAAGATTGACAGTCCTAAAGGGGGCCGTAGACAATACCCAGCAACAGAAGAGGGCCGAACCCAAACTCGCCATAAACTCAGATCCAAGGAAGAGCCACACCCAAATCAACATACAAATCAGATCAAGGAAGGGCTGCACCCAAAACTCAACATACACATCAGATCCAAGTAGGGCCGTACCTAAACTCAGCATATACATCAGATCCAAGGAGGGGCCACACCCATACACAGCATACACATCAGATCTGAGAAAGGGGCCACACCCATACAACATACACATCAGATCCGAGAAAGGGGGCCGCACCTAAACTCATCATATACATCAGATCCAAGGAGGGGCCATACCACATATCCAACAAGAGAAGAAACTAAACCAAAAGAAGAGGCTGCACCCAATACCAATAAGAACAAGAGAAGCTGCAACAAATTTCAGACCAAGATAGCTTAGAGGAGGAACCATCAAAAGTGTAAGAATGAGAGAGGGGTGAGGTTTCTTTTATAGTTTAGGAAGGGGTTAGGGTTAATTAATTTAGCCCTACCTTTTAGGTTTAATTAAAAACCTAATAATTAAAATAAATAAAAATAAAAATAATAATTAATATTTTAATTATAAAAATATTAATTATAAAGTCAATCAAGTCAAAGTGACTATAAAAGACCAACACTATATTAAACAAGAAGAGAGATGTGGCTCAAGCAAGGGGAGGCAACAAGACAAAGTCAAAGGGGTCTTCTTCAATGACAAACTATCCACATAAGTCTCATAATTAATTTATAAGCTTTTATCATCCCAACATAAGAGGAAAAATCAATGATATGGTCATGTCCATCTTCGTAACTGCTCCTAGGTCTCATGGACCATCCCGGGAGAGAAGAAGAAGATCACACATTATCACGTCTTGGTACTTAACCAAGAACCTACCTGGTCCCAGACCAGGATACCCCAGAACACATCTAGAGGCCCTAGATTACATCTAGGATCTTATCCACCAAGGTACAAAACCAAGGATCAACCCAAGCGTTAAGCAAGGATTCTCTGGAACACATCTAGGGGCCCTAGAACACATCTAATGACTTATATCATCAACCACCAAGGAACACATCCAAGGATCAATCCAAGCACCGAGCAAGGATTCCCTGGAACACATCGAGGGGCCCTATAACACATCTAGGGACTTTTATCATCAACCACCAAGGAACACATCCAAGGATTAATCCAAGCATCGAGCAAGGATTCCTTGGAACATATCCAAGGGCCCTAGAACTCATCTAGGGACTTACTACTTGGTCCTTGAACAAAAATCCCAATAATATACTGGGGGCCCTCACTAGGGTCTTTTGCCATGGCTCTAACTGCTTGGTCCTAGACCAAGAACCCCAGGAGTGTACTGGGGGCCCTAGAACTCAACTAGGGTCTTAGCTATCCTCCAGAGAATGGCTCTTGCAGTTGCATTAATTTCAACACTCCCTCTCAGCAAGAGAGACATTCTCAACAACACCAAGCTTGTCTCGAAAGTACACAGACTTTGTCAATGACATAGGCTTGGTTAAAATATTTGTTGTTTATTCCGTTGTCGGAACATACTGAATACTGAGAATGTTCTTTTGCACTATGTCTCGAACATAGTGATATCTCATCTCAATGTGTTTTGATCTGTCATGAAACACAGGAATTTCAGAGAGCTTTACACAACTCTAGTTATCACAATGAATTACTGTGGGTTCTAGCTCAGCGCTGAACAAAACCGAGAGTAGCTTTCTGAGCCACACTGCTTCTCTACTAGCAACACTTACAACAATGTATTCTGCCTCTGCAGTGCTTTGGGCTATGGAGCCCTGCTTCCTGCTGGACCAGGATTTCATAGCTGAACCCAAACTGAAACAAAATCTGGAAGTGCTCTTCCGGTCCACTGTACTGCCCATCTAATCTGAACATGTATAGCCATGAGGTATTGCACCTCCACTTAAAGTGTACCAGAGCCCATAAGCTATAGTCCCTCAGACATATATGAGAATATGCTTAGCAACAACCATATGAATGTGTATTGGTTCACACATGAACTGACTGAGGGAATTCATTGCGTAACACATGTCCATCTGGTGTGTACTAGATACATAAATAATCTGACGATATACGATAAGGTCTTCTGGATCTGAACCTGAAGCTTGATCATAAAACTTCTTCAGGTTAGAAATCATAGGTGTGGTCATGGACTTACAATCCAACATCTCAAATTTGCAAAGCACACCAACTGCATACCTGCCTTGTGAGAGAAATATCTCACCAGGTTTCTGCCACACCTCTAGGCCAAGAATGCATAAGACCCAAGTCCTTCATTTCAAAGTTTGCTGAAAGCTCCCTCTTAGTCTGAACTATCAGATGTTCCTCTCCAGTAAGGAACAAATCATCCACATATAAGACCAAGATAACAAGATGATTCTTCACAATCTTTATATAAAGATTAGGGTCTGCTATACTCTTGGAGAACCCAAGACTTTGAAGAAAACTGTCAATTCTTCCATACTAAGCTCTCAGAGCTCGTTTCAATCCATACACGACTTTCTTGAGCTTGTAGACATAATAATTTTTTTTAGGTTGCTTGATATAAACCTCTTGCTCAACTGGCAATGGGAGCAAAGATCTCATCTTAATCATTTTCCTCTTCCTAAGATAAACCATGAGCCATAAATCTAGTCAATACTGCCATCTGCTACATGCTCTATTTTGTAAATCCATTTAGAGTTTACTACCGATTTTCCTTGAGGTCTTGGGACCACTTCCCATACATCATTCTTCAATATTGGCTCATATTCTTCTAGGTTATTATCCTTGAGTACTTATCTGGTTTCTTGCTTTCTTTGTTTCTTTTAAAATTTTACAGCACCATGATGGCCTCCTTTTGGCAGGAGGTTTCTCTAAGGGAAACTCAACAGAATCCCTTATGAAATCCACTGAAGGCTCTCTGGCCTTCTCCCTATGCTCATCTTGAAGTTGTGAACCTGAAAGTTCTGAAGATGGAGCTTCCTGCTCCTTTATATCACAGGGAAGCTCTCTGGAATGACGAAAGACAACTTCCTCATGGAGAGTCATATCTCTACTGACCTCTACATAGATTCGATATGCTTTTGAGGTCTCAATGTATCCCACAAAAGTGCCTTTCCTTATAGAGGGCTCTAATTTAGTCCTCTTTTCTAGGACTACTAAAAATTCTTAAGTGATCAACTGAAGGCTTCTTACCCGTGAAGACTTCTTCTGGAGTTATCTCTTCCAAGGATTTATGAAGACACCTGTTCCGAATATAGACAACAATACTAGCAGCTTCGGCCCAAAAAGACAATGAAAGATCATGATCATAGCTCTGGCTGCCTCACAATTTGTCATGTTCTTTCTTTCTACAAACCTATTCATCCAAAAATTGTAAGGCACTGCCAATTTCCTCTTAATCCCAGAAGCTCGAAAGAGATCATCATACTTGTGGGAGTCAACCTCTTTTCCATTACCGAAATATGTCTACCTGTCTTGATTCAAGATTTTAAATTACTGAAAGATTTATTCTGATCTCAATGGTATATCTCCGTGTTACATCATTTAACCATGTGTATTAAAATCAGAACCATAAATCATCAAGTTATCTTCTTCAGGTCACTGTTTAAGAACACAATACAAACTTCAAATGGGAACTGCTAGACATGAACACGATTTATGTTAACAATTTCCAGAGATCGTGTGGAGTCACCATGTTATCATTCAAATTACTTTGAAAGGATGTTATTGATATCGGAGGGAAAAAAATAAAATGCTGTCATATGACCATATTTCCAGAGATAGTAAGTGGAAGCTTGACAGACATGGATTAAACTTAAAAGTTCATTATCCATGCTATATGGTCAAAATCAATTAATATCTACCAAGCCATTTATGCTTAGGAGATGCAGTTCAATGAGAGTTAGAATTTGATACCAATACGATGGAAGTAGGTCAAGGAGCATTTCTTAACAATGTTAGTGTATATAAACTCAGAATTTGTTACCAAACCTTAAGACAAAAAAAAAAATGTTGTAATCCAAGGCTTAGTTTTTTTTTTTTAATTAGATTTCTTTCTATTGCTAGTTTGAAGAAGAAATCTTAAGCATAAGTTATTGGAGACATTTTGCCATCCATAAATGTAGTATCTGTTGAAGCATCATAATCTCATGCAACTATTTCTCAATGATTGGTAAGGATGAGATTCCATCAAGGATAGTCCAGACACAAATTGTTCTTACCCAGAAGTTCCATTTACTAGCAAGTTACTATGAAATTTCAACAATCTTGAGCAGGTCGTTTGACCTCTAAATGCATAGAATTGATACTGCTGGTCTAAAATAAACAAACCCATATCAGAGGATCTACGCAGGCTCAAAAGTCTGCCAAAATTGAGCTATTTTCACGCCGTAAGCTCTGATACCATGTTAGAAAATTAAGGACAAACTAGATCAACAATATTCTTTTACTTTCAACAATCAATTCCAAATTTCTGAAGTAAAACAATCACAGAGATGGATCTGAACTAAAGAAAAAACAATTCTGAACAGCTCTAATCATTATTAAGAACAAGAAACAATTAACTTGAACAAATAATAGATTTGAACATTACCTTAGCCAAGAACAAAGAGCAAATTTGCTTGAGGTACTTACTTTTGTCCTCTTTTCTGTATGCTCAGAAAAAGCTTTCATGATCATGGATCAAACCCTTATGGGCAGATCTCATCATGATCTTGTGAACAATATTTCCAAGAAGAACTTTAGGACAATATCAGAAAACCAACCAACATACCAACCATTAATTACAAGGCTGAAGCAAGGACACCACTGTCCAATCTAGAGGTTGACCACTAACAACCTTACGAAATTTGTCCAAGGGTATGGTACTGCTACTGTCATAGACATAATTAAATAGTGGTTTTGGGGTTGCCACAACAAGCCCTGAATAGGGTACAACCAGTTGTAGGATAGGTATCATGCATAGGTCATAAAATAGGGACAATAACAACATACTAATGGCACTAGAGGCATAGGCAGCGAAAGGAGTGAAGATGGATAGTCCTAAAGGGGGTCGTAGACAATACCTAACAAGAGAAGAGGGCTGAACCCAAACTCACCATAAACTCAGATCCAAGGAAGAGCCACACCCAAATCAACATATAAATCATATCAAGGAAGGGCCGCACCCAAAACTCAACATACACATAAGATCCAAGAAGGGTCGTACCTAAACTCAACATATACATCAGATCCAAGGAGGGGCCACACCCATACATAGCATACACATCAGATCTAAGAAAGTGGCCACATCCATACAACATACACATCAGATCTGAGAAAGGGGGCCACACCTAAACTCAACATATACATCAGATCCAAGGAGGGGCCATACCACATATCCAAAAATAGAAGAAACTAAACCAAAAGAGGAGGCTGCACCCAATACCAATCAGAACAAGAGAAGCTGCATCAAATTTCAGACCAAGATAGCTTAGAGGAGGAACCATCAAAAGTGTAAGAATGAGAGAGGGGTGAGGTTCCTTTATAGTTTAGGAAGGGGTTAGGGTTAATTAATTTAACCCTACCTTTTAGGTTTAATTAAAAACCTAATAATTAAAATAAATAAAAATAAAAATAATAGTTAATATTTTAATTGTAAATATATTAATTATAAAGTCAATCAAGTCAAAGTGACTATAAAAGACCAACACCATATTAAACAAGAAGAGGGATGTGGATCAAGCAAGGGGAGGAAACAAGACAAAGTCAAAGGGGTCTTCTTCAATGGAAAACTGTCCACATAAGTCTCATGATTAATTTTATTAGCTTTTATCATCCCAACATAAGAGGAAAAATCAATGATATGGTCATGTCCATCTTCGTAGCTGCTCCTAGGTCTCATGGACCATCCCGGGAGAGAAGAAGAAGATCACACATCATCACGTCTTTGTACTTAACCAAGAACCTACCTGGTCCCAGAACAGGATACCCCAGAACACATCTGGGGGCCCTAGATTACATCTAGGGTCCTATCCACCAAGGTACAAAACCAAGGATCAACCCAAGCGTTAAACAAGGATTCCTTGGAACACATCCATGGGCCCTAGAACACATCTAGGGACTTATATCATCAACCACCAAGGAACACATCCAAGGATCAATCCAAGCACCGAGCAAGGATTCCATGGAATACATCGAGGGGCCCTAGAACACATCTAGGGACTTTTATCACCAACCACCAAGGAACACATCCAGGGGCCCTAGAAAACATCTAGGGAGTTTAATCATCAACCACCAAGGAACACATCCAAGGATCAATCCAAGCATCGAGCAAGGATTCCGTGGAACACATCCAGGGGCCCTAGAACACATCTAGGGACTTACTGCTTGGTCCTCGACCAAGAACCCCAATAATATACTGGGGGCCCTGACTAGGTTCTTTTTCCATGGCTCTATCTGCTTGGTCCCAGACCAAGAATCCCAAGAGTGTACTGGGGGCCCTAGAACTCAACTAGGGTCTTAGCTATCCTCCAGAGAATGGCTCTTATAGCTGCATTAATTTCAACATGCCTCACAACCCCCATACAAACCAAAAGCCACACCCAAATTGGTGCGAAAACTTGTTAAATTTAGAGTTGCTATTAAGTTTTTTTCAATTTACTAGACAATAATTGCATAAGCAAGATCACTGAAAGAAACACAATCACAAGGTACACAACATTTATCCTAAGAAACCCTCATGGGGGAGAAAACCCAACAAAAACTTCCTTAATATAGATTGCCAATACAATTCCAAGATAATAAATCAAACACTAGAGAATATCCAAGACTGAGCAATGTGCCTCTCTCTCCTTCTTCCGACAATTGCAACTTCCTTCAAACTTGCGCACTAGATGAATGACTTGAGTGAGTGAGAGAATGAGGCATCATCCTCTCTTATTTATACTAGCTGCTAGGCGCTAGGGTTGTGTCTCTTCACCAAGCAGGGCCGACTTCTTCACTTAGTGGCCAAAACCACTTTAATTATCCCTAGGGGCCGACTTCTTAATTAGCATAATTTAATTAGGGTTTGACCAATCCACAAAAGGGGATTTGGTCATTTACAAATCCCGAAATGATCAATCCACAAAAAGGGGATTGATCTATTTAATAATAACTCAATAATAAGTAGAATATTCTTCGTAGTTACAATATTTCAGCACTTCCCCTTAACAAGAAGGGTATTCTACAATACAACATCATAAGGAGAGAGAGAGAGAGAGAGGGCAACAACATCAACAACATTTGGAACATTGACTGACATATCTATAAATCATTGAAAGTTTTTCTCATCATCAATAACATCATCATTCACAACATGGAGTTGGAGTATCATCATCATCATCATTCACAACATGGAGCTGGAATAACATCATCATCATCGTTCATAGCATGGAGTCGGAATCTGAAACATCAACATTACTTAGTAAAACAACAACATCAACATCACTAGGCTGATACAACATCATCAACATCTTCAACATGAAGCTAAGGTAGCAACATCATCATCATCTTCAGCATGAAGCTGAAGTAGCATCATCATCATCATCTTCAACATGAAGCTGAAGCATCAACATCAATAACATGAAGCTAGAATAATAATATCACCAACACGAGGCTAGTACACCAACATCAACAACATGAGGTTGAGATAACAACATCATCAGCATGAGGTTGAGATGACAACATCATCAACATCATCAACACGAGGCTGAGATAACAACATCATCAACATGAGGCTGAGATGACAAAATCATCACAACACGAGGCTGGAGCAACAACATCATCACAACGCGAGGCTGGAGCAACAACATCATCAAAGTATGAGGCTGGAGCAACAACATCATCATCATCATATAAAAACAGAATGAGGTAGGTGGAACAACAACATTTTGTTGTACTCTTACAGTCCCTAAGGATTTTCCCAGGAATCATAAGATTGCCTAGGATATAAAATCCTAACAGAGCTACCACGTGGTACTCTGACAGACCGTCCTTACCGAACCTTCGGGATCTACCTAGGAATCGTAATATTCCCCAGGATTATAAAAATCCTAACAGAGCTACCACTACTGACCACAGCTGGCATATACATGCACAGGTACTCTGACAGACCGTCATTATCGGACCTTCGGGATTTGTCCAGGGATGATCAATCCCCTAGGATATAAAATCCTAATTGAGCTACCCACTGTTGGTTAGGATACCATAGTATCATCAACATCACTCCCCCTTGCGAGGGAGGTCCTTTCGAACTATACCAAGCTTGTCTCAAAATTATTCAAACTTTACACGAGACAGAGGCTTGGTAAACACATATGCAACCTCCTTATCTGTGCCAACATATTGGAGCTTTACATCTCCTCTCTGCACCATATCACGAATATAGTAATACTTATCATGGAACACAAGGTTCTCCGTCATCTTTATTGATTTGAAAATTAAGAAGACTTGTATCTTTTAAATTATTTGTAAGTGTTAATTATGTGTGCTTGGGCAAAAGGATCAATTTGCAAACACATAAATTAGAGATTTTTTACACTTAAGATGCACATAATAACCAACAATTAACAACCATCAGCAAACACATAACACAACAAATGATAAAGAAGTTCACTCCTCTCTTGGGCTACATCTGCTGGTCCAGCTTCCAATGGTTCTGTTATATTATTTGCTCAAAGTGCTAAAAATAGTGCTTTACAATGTTCAAAATTCCAAATAGATGGCTCCAATGGCTCCAAAACATCCCAAAACCCCTAGCTGGGCTTTTTCGGCACCTGGTTTGGCCAAAAAATGAAGAAGTTACACCTCCTGGAAGTTTTCCCCTTCAAGCTTGCTGTACCTGCTCGCCAAATTGCACCCTATGTGTGATGGCTCCCACAACGTTACTGGGCCAAAAACCCAGCACACCGCACCGTTCTGAGAAATGTGGCAAATTGTCGAGTTGTTAGGGTGCTGGCCCCTTTTCCCGGCGGATGTAAAGGTTGCATGGGGGGCATATGGCCACGTCCCAACACTTAAACCGACCCTCGTTGCAAAGGATGGACGTCGTGTTGACAAGTGGTTGGGCGCGTAGACAGATCACTGTTGGATCAAAGTACAAGTGGCATCCATTGTGGTGTCGGTTGAAAACTCCGCGCGATCTGTGGTAAGGACATATGGAGTGGCCATATGGCAATTGCTCCACGCCTTCCGGGCTAAGCACCAAAGATCAACCCCGTGCCAATGGTATGAAGTATGAAGTTGTTTGGTTGCATGCGGTGGTTTGAACTGAGGGCTGGGGCAAAGTCCCGACGCTTTTCTCCACTGCCCATACCATAATGCAAATTCAAATAAATTTTAACAAGTATACGATTAAGTAACATCCCGTGGGAGGGTAGGTAGCCTGGGCCCGACCAAAGCATTGACGTGTCCACTCAGAGGTCCGGGGTTCAAACCCCCATGGACTTCACCACATTTTATACACTAGAGGGGTGCCACGTGGTATCCCACGACTGGGCCACGTGGCACCATATCACTTTCACATTACATGACATGTGCGAGAACTTGATTCGCCCACCTATCTGCCACATAGCCTGCCCAATCAGGATGCAAACTCATCACTGCCATGTCACTGTATGATCATACGTATTGTACTGTCAGCTGCCACGTCAACACTGTACGGACTGCACAATCAACAAAATTTTGCCTGCTTGACAAAATGAGCAGAACACGATATCTCACTCATACGACGTCCGTTTGGACCCGTTCAAGTTGTGTTGGGATCGTGAGGATGAGGCCTACACACGTGTCTGTTTTGAAGCAATTCCGAGCACTTTTATTTTTGAGCAAAATTTGATGCCCTGGATCACTCCTCCCCATTGGGAATCTTTTGGACCTCCAAAAGACTACTTTCAGTCTATCTGAAGATGAGGGTACAATTCCCTCACCTTTCCAACCTCCATCCATCTAGCCTTGCTTGGATTTGTGCCTTTAAGACCAACATGAAACTTGTCATGTCTTGTCCTATACTTGGCTTGGATCTTTCCCAACTGTTCTTGTACCATTTGATGCACCAACTGACTTTGTTCAATGAACTTCTTTGTTCTACCATTTTCATAATGACCATCAATAGCAATGTCTTTCCCAAAGATAAAATCTAAAGGAGATTTTGGCAAATAGCCAAAACATGCTTCAAATGGATGTGTCTGAGTCAATGAACACTTAGCTCGGTTACAAGCATGTTGAAAGTAGTGTAGATGCTCATCCCAAAACTTAGGATGCTTGCTTTGCAAACTAGCCACCGTCTTGCCTACACCAAAATGGCCAACAACAAGAGAAGAATGTGCTTCCTTTATCATGTTGACTCTTTCATCCTGTGAAAAACATA
This sequence comes from Picea mariana, assembly GCA_032191745.1. Taxonomy (NCBI): domain Eukaryota; kingdom Viridiplantae; phylum Streptophyta; class Pinopsida; order Pinales; family Pinaceae; genus Picea; species Picea mariana. The sequence continues at coordinate 162,438 of JASDQU010100003.1, forward strand.
GCTTGCCAAGATACAAAAGTTTACCATGCACATAGGAATCCAATTCCTCAACTTGGTTAGTACGACACAAAGTTGCATAAACATCTTTGAAATCAACATCTAAAGCACATTGTTCAACATAGCTCTCATGCATGATAGGATTATGCTTAAAAATAACTGAAGCACTAACAATAGGCCTAGTAAGCATATCAACAACTTTGTCATAAATGTCTTTCTTATACCTTATCACCAAGTGGAATACATAGCTTGTCAAGGAACGCAATGGAACTTGCTTTCCTTTCAAATCTTTCTTCCATGGTGACAACCCCCCTTCCCTCCTTTGGGCTGGCATGACCTCTCGGTATAGGATCGTTCAAGTCGTCAATTCGAATGACTTGTCGGGTTCTTGATGGAACCGTTTTCAACTTGACACAGGTCTCCATTTTTACTTCCTCGGCACCCACTATGTGCACCTGCAGACCCTCTCCTTATCGCTTCTAACTCTTACGCCAACACTGCTAGATCCCCATGCTAGAATTTATTTCTAGTATGACCACGGACTATGACCATGGGCCAGCTTCCTTCGCGACCCCACACTTCGGGACTTTCACGAGCTTCTTTCTCCCTTTCCCCAATTTTTGAATTGACAAATGCTTCGGGACCAAATCTGCGGTCCTCGTTCTTCCCGCAATCAACGACTGTGATCGAATTGCGAGTTCAGACTTCGCGAGTCCTCACTTATTCCCAACTCTTCTTTCTCCGATCGCGAATCAACGATGCGCTGATCCCTTGCCACACGTCCTTCCAAATCCAACGACCTGGGTTTGAAATCTCTCTTCGCAACTTTGCGAAGATCCGATGCTTGTTCCCGACAAACCTTCCGAAGCTCCTCCTCTCGAACTTCTCAATCTTCCGCGACCTGTCTTCTCCTCGATGATGGGTCACTTCTCCATCCTCGGGACTTCGGCAAGTCCTCGACTCCTTTGCACACTTAGCGCAAATTCTCCTTTCAAGACTTAGTCTGTCCTCAAAGGCTTCCTTCACTCCTTGCAGAAATCTGTGCAACTCTCCTGCGACTTTGCTCAGCTTGAAAACCTTCAAGGTTCCTAAGCTTATAAGGCGAATCCACAACACCTTAGGTGCACTCCTTGTGCTTGGATCGGTTCTTCGACTACTTCTTCCTTGGCCTTATGGAAGGGTTTAAGACATCTCNGGGTCACTTCTCCATCCTCGGGACTTCGGCAAGTCCTCGACTCCTTTGCACACTTAGCGCAAATTCTCCTTTCAAGACTTAGTCTGTCCTCAAAGGCTTCCTTCACTCCTTGCAGACATCTGTGCAACTCTCCTGCGACTTTGCTCAGCTTGAAAACCTTCAAGGTTCCTAAGCTTATAAGGCGAATCCACAACACCTTAGGTGCACTCCTTGTGCTTGGATCGGTTCTTCGACTACTTATTCCTTGGCCTTATGGAAGGGTTTAAGACATCTCCTTTCCTTTGTCAATGCGCTTCTTGCAAAGACATCCTTCACCAGAATATTCAACAATTCTGGGATTCTTCAACACCTTCAACAGTGTAATTCCCGGGTATGCTCACGCAAGTTCAATGCCCTCCTGGAAGAGTGTTCAGTAACTCTGGACTACACTTCTCTCCACACAGTCTTTCTTTCCAAGGGACTTAACCACCTTGAAATTTCTCCCAGAGTCAGTGAATAAATCTGGTGTGGCCCCCTGGTAGCTTCTCTTCCGACTCCACTGAGTTCAGACATACACTCCTTGCGTCGGCTTATAGAGTTTCCCTACTCTATCGCGCACTCCTTTCACTTAGCCTAGAGAACCAGACTTAACTCAACCCCCTCTCGGATAGAAAATTGTATCTCTATCCCTGCAAACGATCCCTAACATTCATCTACAATTCACAAACATGTAAAAGACATTCATAACACAACATCCATTGAATAGAAAGGTAAAACAGGAAAAACTGTCATTTTCTATTAATGGTGGAATGCCAAATTACAATGGTGGAGTCCGAGCTACAACTGAGTCTCGGCTCTCTGAGTTTTCTCTCCCTACAACCCGATCTATCCAAACTGTCTAACAGTTCGCCACTTAACCACCTAACCTCTACTTTGCTTACAATACAAAGATTTATATTAGAGGGGCTCTATGAGATTCCCTCGCAAGATAAATTAGTGGTGTTAAATCACCGTTGAAACATCTAATGGACAGATTACAATGATAGAAATATGCTCCAAATCGGATGCAGATCCCTTCTGCTGTCAACCTATTAATGGAAACCTTATCTCCATCTTGTGTGAAAGCACGATCTGACTCCTCCAGCTTGTCTTCAATTAATGCCTGGATCACGCCTTGTTTTCTCGAAGAAAAAATGAGAGGGCGGTACCTCTCCTTCCTTGAATGCGCACCAAGCGTGTTAATTAGCTGGCACGTGCTGAGATGTAGCGATGCTCTTGCATCATACTCCACAAAGGAAAAATTCATGAGCTCTTGCTCATGAGCTTTCCAACGTGGCTGAAATCCACCTGGATCCCAAACTTTGTCCTGGAGCTGTCTCTCGGCTCCTCTGCTCCGCTGCTTCTACTCCTGCATCTTCCCCACTGCTTGTGCAAGTTTTCTTTCATTCAACCTTCTCTTGCTGACCGATTCCTCTGCCGACTTCGACATCAGCTTCCTTATCTCCTCGATCACCTTGTCCAATTTCTCTATCAGCTGACTTTTCTGTTGCAAACTAGCTCACTGCACTACCTCCTTGTCAATGGGAAATTCACACTGGCTTCCCAAGACATCTTATTCCCTTATGGATTTAGCTTGCCACTCTGCTGTAGTCTTCACTCTTGCAAGTTCCTCATCACTAAACTGCTTCTCAACCACCACTGCTCCTGACAGATTCTCTCTTGTTAGTCCTCCGACTATTCCCATTCTAGCTTCCTCCAGCTACTCCTCATCCTGGTGTGGTCTTTCATCTGCTTCCAACTTAGCCTGTTGGATGTGCATGCCTTGCACTTCCACTCTCCTCTCAAGAGCTTCAAATTCTTCACACAGACCAACAAAGTCTATGCTGTCTGCTTCTTCTTCTGTTGCAGACTCCAGTGTTGCAGTCATCTCCTGTTCAGCTTCCTAGGTGAAAAACATCGAGCGATTCTGCTGAATGATCTTCTCCTTCCGTCGGAACAGACATCAATATCTGTTCCTTCTCCTCCTTGACAGTCTCTTCTTGCTGACTCCCTGTCGCATCCACAACATTTTTTCTAGCCTCTTCTCGGCCACTTGGTAGGAATATTTCAAATCCTCCAATGATCAAAACATCCCTCTGATCCTCCTCCTTCGCTATGATGAAAGTTTCTAACTTGTCATCATATTCATTCACGTGGCTCATTGTTTTGCGTGAATCTCCATATGAGTGAGGTTTTTCTTCTGCCTCCTCATCTATCAATGAAATCTCAACTGAGCTCACCTCTTCTCCCTTGCCCACTTGGCAATCTGGGATGTCTCCTCTGCCCACCTGGCAGTTTACGAGATCCACTGATCCCTTCTCATTGCCCACCTAGCAATCTATGAGACTCTTTCCATATCTCTTTCCCTTATGACTGAGGTTTTCAACATGCCTCAACCACCTCTTTAACACCTGTTGCTGCCTTCTGGCCAACAAATTTTGAACAGGCCATCTGGCTGTCCTCTTCAAAGGCCATTCATACCTCCAGTGTACCTTTGGCTCCTGCTGCATATTGAATGCTAGCTTCTCCATCTATGCTCAAATTTCACTGATCTCGTTGTCCATCTCCGCCTTGCTCTTTTGCGAGTGGAATTCCCCTCAATCATGCTTATGACCGTCAATGGCCATCTCACTTTATTTACAACCTACCTGGCTACTTTATCATCTGCTGTACACCTTGCAAAAAATCCAATAGAGCATCACACCCTGCCTCCCCGACTTACAAAAATTGATTCCGCACCGGCTCCTTTGTCTCTTTCTCTCCGCTAAGATAAATCAAGCTCTGATACCACTCTTGGTATCATAATATCTCTTTCATCTCCCTTCGCCCACACCCTACAGACGAAGTCAAGCTCTGATACCACTCTTGGTGAAAACCCCCATTCCCTCCTTGGGGCTGGCATGACCTCCCTGTCTAGGATCGTTCAAGTCGTCGAGTCGAATGACTCATCGGGATCCTAATGGAACCATTTTCGACTTGACATAGGTCCCCCATTTTACTTCCTTGGCACCCGCTATGTGGCACCTGTAGACCCTCTCGTTTGCGCTTCTAACTCTTATGCCAACGCTGCTAGCTCCCCGTGCTAGAATTTCTTTCTGGTATGACCATAGACTATGATTGTGGGCCAGCTTCCTTCGCGACCCCACGCTTCGGGACATTCGCGAGGTTCTTTCTCCCTTTCCCCGATTTTCGAATCGACGAATGCTTCAAGACCGGATCTGTGGTCCTCGTTCTTCTTGTGATCCATGGCTGTGATCAAATCACGAGTTTGGACTTCATGAGTCCTAAATTCTTCCCAAGTCTACTTTCTTCGATCGCGAATCAACGATGAGATGATCCCTTGCCACGCGTCCTTCCAGATCCAACGGTCTGGGTTTGAAATCGCTCTTTGCGACTTTGCGAAGATCCTATGCTTGCTCTCGAGAAACCTTCCGAAGCTCCTCCTCCCAAACTTCTCGATATTCTTCCACCTGTCTTCTCCTCGACGATGGGTGACTTCTCCTTGCTCAAGACTTTGACAAGTCCTTGACTCCTTTTCACACTTAGCGCAAATTATCCTTTCGAGACTTAGACTATCCTCGAAGGCTTCCTGCACTCCTTACATAAATCTGTACAACTCTCCTGCGACTTTGCTTGGCTTGAAAACCTTCAAGGTTCCAAGTTCCTCTGCGAGCTTCTCGTGCCCTCCTGGAAACTTCTCGCCCTTCCTTCTGAGATTATAAGGTGAATCCACAACACATTAGGTGCACTCCTTGCGTTTGGCTCAGTTCTTCGACGACTTCTCCCTCGGCCTTATGGAAAGGTTTAAGGCATCTCCTTTCCTTTGTCGATGCGCTTCTTGCAAAGCCTTCCTTCACCAGAATATTCAACAATTCTGGGATTCTTCAACACCTTCAGTAGTGTAGTTCCTGGCCATGCTCATGAGAGCTCAATGCCCTCCTGGTAGAGTGTTTCAAAGTGTTCAGTAACTCTGGACTGCGCTTCTCTCCACACAGTCTTTCTTTCCAAGGGACTTAACCACCTTAAAATTTCTCCCTGAGTGAGTGAATAAATCTAGCGTGCCCTCCTGGCAGCTTCTCTTCTGACTCCATTGAGTTCAGAAGTGCACTCGTTGCGTTGGCTTAAAGAGTTTCCCTACTTTGTCACACACTCCTTGCACTTAGCGTAGAGAACCAGACTTAACTCAACCCCCTCTCGGATAGAAAACTGTATCTCTATCCCTATAGACGATTCCTAACATTCATTTACAATTCACAAACATGTAAAAGACATTCATAACACAACATCCATTGAACAAAAAGATAAAACAGGAAAAACTGTCATTTTCTATTAATGGTGGAATTCCAAATTACAATGGTGGAGTCCGAGCTACAACTGAGTCTCGACTCTTTGAGTTTTCTCTCCCTACAACCCGATCTATCCAAACTGTCTAACAACTTGCCACCTAATTGCCTAACCTCTACTTTTCTTACAATACAAATATTTATATAAGAGGGGCTCTATGAGCTTCCACCGCAAGCTAAATTAGTGGTGTCAAATCACTGTTCAAACACCTATCTAATGGACAAATTACAATGATGGAAATATGCTCCAAATTGGATGCAGATCCCTTCTGCTGTCATCCTATTAATGGCGACCTTATCTCCAGCTTGTGCGAAAGCACGATCTAGCTCCTCCAGCTTGTCTTCAATTAATGCCTGGATCACATCTTGGATTCTTGAGGCAAAAATGAGAGGGTGGTGCCTCTCCTTCCTTGAATGCGCACCACGTGTGTTAATTAGTTGGCGCGTGATGAGATGGAGCGATGCTCCTGCATCATTCCATGTGTCTCCTTCAACAATCATTTTCGTAGTCTTGTTCAAGGCTCTAAAATCTACCCACATACGACATATACAATCTTTCTCTGGTGCCAAAACAATTGGTGACCTGCATGGCGATGTGCTTGGTTTGATGACCCCTTTTTCAAGCAACTCTTGGGCTTGTTTTCTGATTTCAACATTCTCCATGACTGACATCCTGCACATGTGAATGTTTGGAAGAGGACCATCTTGTTGCAATAGAATCTCATGTTGGATACCCCTTTTAGTAGGCAATCCCCTTGGTTCCTAAAACATCTCAACATTTTCGTTAACAACCTCATATACATCAGATTTTAACTTTGCATCACATCCTTGGAAAATTTCTTCTTCATCATTGTCTTTGGGTTTAATCATCAAAAGTACAAGGTTCTTACTAGCATTGACTAGTCTCTTCATTTGTCCAACATTTGTAAGTGACAAATTCATCTTCTATGTATGTGCTCTAACAATGTACTCAACTCCATTTTTGAACAAATTATATTTTTTCTCATGTTGATGAAAGATGGCTCTCCTATCATATAAATATGGGCTTCCCAACACAATACCACAAATATCCAATGGAATAACATCAAGCTCTACCTCATCTATATAGTTTGCAGTGATGGCAAATCTAAGTTTACACCTTCTTCTCACATGCAATTTGACACTGTCACATATCCAACCTAAAGGGTATGGTTTAGGATGAGGAGTAGTTTCCAAATCTAGTTTCTTGACAGTGTCTTCAGAAATGAGGTTTGCTTGAGATCCCGTATCAAATAGAGTATCTATCTTGGTATGTTTTGAAATTACCCTTATGTGAAAAACCTCTATTATTTTTTTTTTATGTTGAGTTTAATTGAGGCTACTACTACTTGAAGAACTAGTACTTGCAATAGAATCCTTACCTTGAAAACACATGGCTGTGATTTTTGTTTCATCTTCCGAATCAGATCCTAAATCTTGTTGTACAATTGCAACAATGTTTGGTTTATCTTTGTTGTTGAACTTTTTGGGTCTCTTTTCAGGATGAAGTTTCCAACAATGGTCTTCATCATGACCATCTTTTGAACAATGTTTACATGAGAGTTTCTCTCTCTCTTTCTTGACTGAAGCATTTTTCTTTCCATTTCCTTCAAACTTCCTCTTTCCCTTGTCTCCATTATAAAAAGACTTCTTGTTTCCCTCTTGAGGTTCATTCCTTCCTCTTGTTTCTAAATGAGTTTTCTGTACACAAACTTCTCTAGATTTGAAGGGTTAAACATAAGTATTGTATGTCTCAAGTAGCTATGCAAACATCCAATGTATTTGAGTAAAGTTTTTTGAGAAGACAAATCTATACCCAAAACCAAAGCTCTTCTCCTAAATTCTTGAGTGAACCTTTGCACATCTTTCCCTTTAGCTTGCCTAAAGTTTTTCCAATCCATAATAGCTTTCTGCATGTATGCTAATGGATAAAATTCCCTTTTAATTTCAACAATAAAATCATTCCAAGAGGATAAAAATTTACCATGTTTCTTCATGTCCTCTTGAGTTTTGGCTTCCCACCAAATGAGTGTTGCACTATCTAATCTTAAAGAAGCAAGTTGAATCTTAGTTTCATCATTTGTTATCCTTTGTATCCTACAATACACTTCAATATGACGAATCCAGTTATCCAATTTCTTAGCATTTACCTCTCCATTGTACATAGGAAATTCAAACTTAATATCAAGCTTAAGCAAAGGAGTTTTACCATGTTCTTTTGGAGAATTTGGAGGTGGTTGTGAAATGGTGGAATATGGAGGTGAAGGAGGTGGATAATCACCATTCCCCCCATTTCCCTTTGGAGTTTTATCACCACTATCTCCATTTCCCTTTGGAGGGTTGGAGCTTTCACCTTGCAATCTTGCATTTCTTTCTTCAAACAAAACTTTCACCCTCTGAGTCATATCATAGAAATATTTTATGAAAGTATCCTCCTCTGAAGGAAGATTTCCATGACTCTCCTCATGAGCCATACTTGGTGAATATCTCGTTGAAGCTTGAGGCGATTTGATAGTTCTCCTTCTTGACAATTGAGAACTTGGCTCTACAAGTTGACCTTCTCCTCTTGTGAGCTTCAACCTTGTAAGCATCAAAAAAAAAAAAACACTTGCAAACAATCAAGCCTTCAAAAACCTATGCTCTGATACCAACTTGATCTGAAAATGAAGAAGACTTGTATCTTTTAAATTATTTGTAAGTGTTAATTATGTGTGCTTGGGAAAAAGGATCAATTTTCAAACACATAAATTAGAGAGTTTTTACACTTAATATGCACATAATAACCAACAATTAACAACCATTAGTAAACACATAACACAACAAATGATAAAGGAATTCACCTCTCTCTTGGGCTACATCTTCTGGTCCAGCTTCCAATGGATCTCTTATATTATTTTCTCAAAGTGATAAAAACAATGCTTTACAGTGCTCAAAATGCCAAATAGATGGCTCCAATGGCTCTAGAACATCAAAAAACCCCTAGTTGGGCTTTTTCGGCACCTGGTTTGGCCAAAAAATGAAGAAGTTACACCTCTTGGAAGTTTTTCCCTTCAAGCTTGTTGTACCTGCTTGCCAAATTTCACCCTCTGTGTGACTAACCTGGCTCCCACAACGTTATTGGGCCAAAAATCCAACAAACCGCACTGTTCCGATAAATGTGGCAAATTATCGTGCCCTTAGTGCATTGGCCCTTTTTCCCGGCGGAGGTAAAGGTCGCATGGGGGGCATATGGCCACATCCCAACGCTTAAACCGACCCTCATTGAAAAGGATGGACGTGGTTTTGACAAGTGTCTGGGTGCATGGACAGATGATCATTGGATGAAAGGACAAGTGGCATCCATTGTGGTGTCAGTTGAAAACCACGCGCGATTTGTGGTAAGGTCATATGAAGTGGTCATATGGAAATTGCTCCGCGCCTTTCAGGATAAGCACCAAAGATCAACCCCGCTCCAACAGTATGAAGCGTGGAGTTTTTTGGTCGCATGCGGTGGTTTGAACCGGGGGTTGGGGCTAAGCCCCGACCCTTTTCTCTGCTGCCCATACCATAATGAAAATTCAAATAAATTTTAACAAGAATACAGTTAAGTAACATCCCGCAGGTGGGTTGATAGCCTGGGCCTGGCCAAAGCGTTGACGTGTCCACTCGGAGGTTAGGGGTTCGACCTTCGTAGACTTAACCAAATTTTACACACTGGAGGGGTTCCACGTGGTAGCCCACGACTGGTCCACGTGGCACCATATCACTTGCCCATTACATGACACGTGTTAGAACCTGATTCATCCACCTGTTTGCCACATAGCCTGCCCAGTCAGCATGCCAACTCATCACTACCATAGTATTATACGGTCATACGAACTGTACATTTAGGTGCCACGTCAACACTGTACGAAATGTATGAACTACACAGTCAACAAAATTTTGTCTGTTTGGAAAAATGAAAATAAAACGATATCTCACTCATACGACGTCTGTTTGGACCTGTTCAAGTTGCGTTGGGATCATGAGGACGAGGCCTACGCACATGTTCATTTTGAAACAATTCCGAGCACTTTTATTTTTGAGCAAAATTTAATCCCCTGGATCATTTATGCAAATCTGATTATCACATAGAATCACGGTTGCTTCCATCTCCAAATCAAATAGACATGTCAACAACGTCTGAAGCCATATGAATTCACAACTGGCGGAACATGTAGCAATGTATTCCGCTTCTATCATGTTGAGAGCAATACTGGATTGCTTCTTGCTCAGCCATGAAGTCATGGCTGATCCCTAGACTGAAAAAACATCCTGAAGTGCTCTTTCTATCTGAAAAACTTCCAACCCAATATGAATCAGTATAACCAACCAGTCTGAATTCATGATCTCCATTATAACAGAGACCAAAGTCCAACGTACCCTTAAGGTATCTCTTCACATGTTTTGCAGCAACAAGGTGAACACGTATGGGATCTACCAGATACCGACTCAAGGTGTTCACATCAAAACATATACCTGGCCTGATATTCGTCAGATACATCAATGATCCAATGATCTGTCTGTACAACATAGAATAAACCCATTCTGATGAAGTATCAACCAAGAGCTTCAACTTTGTTTCCATGGGTGTGTTGATGGCTTTGCATTCCAACATATCAAACCTCTTTAGTATTTCAACTGCATACTTCCCTGGGTTAAGGAAGATATTCTTTGTGTTTTGCCAAACTTCCAGACCTAAGAAATAATGTATTAGGTCTTTCATTTCAAACTCTGTAGCGAGCTTCTTCTTGCAATCTGTGATGATCTTTTCTTCATCTGTCAAGAATAAATTATCTACATATAGTAGCAACATCACTGACTCATCACTCATAACCTTGAAATAAAGGTTAGAATCAACTTTACTCTTGGTAAAGCCCAAGCTCGTAAGGAAGCTGTCAATTCTACCATACCAAGCTCTAGGATATTTATTCAACACGTACAAATCTTCCTTCAACATGCAGACATGAGTCTTTCTATCTTCAATCTTCAAATCCAATTTTCCACATCACATTGTACCATCCTGGTACACTTGCTTCAACTCCAAGAATCGTGTGCTAGCTCTATGTGCTTTCTGCAAATCATTATCTGTCTCACTACTTGAGAGTATGTCCTCTACTCTATCTACAATTGTTCCTCTTGAACTGAGACTTTGCACCTGCAATTGCTCTGAAGCTGAGAATGGCTGCTCCATTCTCACCGAGATTGCTGAAATCTAAGAGTAATTTCTCTATTCAATCACGACACCAACTTCATCTGAACTGAGAGTGGTTCAATAACTGATACTGAAGGTATCTCTTCTTCTTTCATGGGGGTAAATCTATCTGCTATTGTAGTCATGTTTCAATGACCCAACTAATGTACTGCACCAACTTCCACTCAATTTTAAATATGGGGATTGCTCTCCTTGCATCTCATACTGTATATGAATCATGGTTGTTCTAGTTGTCTTCATGAATACTGTAACTATTTCTTCAATTACTGGAGTAAGTGTCTCACCATAGTATTCTCCCTCTTGCTGGGAGAATCCTTTAGACACAATTAATTCTTTGTACATATGCAACATGCTTGATCTATTAGATCAATCTTGGAAGTCAACACTGACTTCCATTCTAGTCTCACGTAAAAATCCATATCTCAGTCTTTCCAACTGGCTTCCTTCTCTGTCACTGAAACAATTGAATCTTCCTAGTAGATTTCATATCTCCTAGATGTATTTGAAGCTACGATCTAGTCTTCTTAAGGCATCTGTCTCCCAATCCTGGAAGATGTCTCTTCATATGATCCTTTCTGAGATCATGCTTACTTTGAATCTTGATTTCTTTTGAGTCTACAAAAACTTCATAGTATTTGTAGGATATACTTAGGGTTGAATTCCAAGTCTTAATATGAAAAGCTGAGTCAGACTTCAAACGAGTTAAACTTTCTGTCAAGGTGGCTTCATTATCCTTTGATCAAGTCTACTTACTGTTTGGTCATTTTGGAGCCTTCTGCTTCTTAAAACTTATCTCCATATGAGATACTCTGTATCTCAAAAATAACTTCTTCTTCATCTTCTATGATACATATATGAACATGTACATAGTCTGCTTAATCTGTTTCCTTCTGCAACCATCACTATAGCTTCCTCAAGGTGATCACTTGTGACTTGAAACAAGATCAACAAGGGAGAAACAACAGACAAGAGTAATACTCTTTATAATAATAAAACAACAATGCGAACAATCATCACAATAGCCCCTTTAGAGCTATTTACTTGTGACCCGCCTGAAATAAAGATCAAAAGTAAGAAATACAATACGAAATGAGATCAACACTCTTCTAGTGTTTTGATCAAACGTTCCTCCATGGTAACCTGGAACTAACAGAAGAGGTTTATCTTGGAGGAGATGCTAGTTGTATTTGGTAAATTATTACAATATTTATCTCAATATGCTCACATGCTACCAAGTATAATACTTTTCAAAGACTGCTACCTCAACTATAGTGTTTAATTGTAATGAGGTAGTTATCAAACTTGTCATGTGCAACTTTGAATCTTATCAACTTAATCAATCAAACCTGGAACCTGGAGTCTTGTCCTCAAGAATGAGTGTGTTGCTTTTATTTCAAGTCTCCTTCACTCAAGATGACAAGTTATTTCTTCAACACGTGCTCTGTACTACGACAATATGCTATCTTGACAGAAGTCTAAGTTAGAGAATAAAATCTAATCTCAATCTAATACCTTGTCTTTAATTTTGACCAAGGTTTAGTATGATGTTCGTAACTTCAACATACAACCTAGATGTCAATATAATGTCATAACTAATAGATGCATATAAAATGATCAAAACCGAGGTGCATTATTCCTCTGAATGTGCTGTATCTGAGATCCTTCTGGATCTAAGACAAAAGATCCCTTCTCCTACAAGTACCCTTTAGAATAATAATTCATTTTAAACATGTGTAAGTACATAACTCGGACAATATCTTGCTAGGGTAAGGTGCACTAGGAAAATAAAACAACAGTCCCAACACTTCACAAAAACTTTCATTGCAACTGGTACTGCAACTGCAACTGGTGTTGCAACTAGCATGAAGAAACTGGCACTGCAACTCATACTGCTACTGTAGCTATAACTATTATTGCAATTGCAACTGAAACTGGTGCTGCAACTGGCATGAAGGAATTGGCACTACAACTCATACTGCTATTGCAACTGTAACTATTACTGCAACTGAAACTGCAACTAGTACTTCAAATTTAATTGTAACTCGTACTGCAACTGCAACTGTAACTAGTACTGCAACTGCAACTAGTACTGCAACTGCAACTTAGGGTTTTATGAGGAAACCCTATTTTTCAATTTTGGAATTCTGATCGAGGGACTAGATTTGTTGGGCCGAGGTGAGTAGGTTGGTGCAGTCTGATTTCAAAAATTTCAAGATTTACCCCTTAAAACTTGACTTGCGCCATTCTGGATTGGTATTGGTTTTGGTTTCCTTGTTTTCTGGTACCAGCCAAAAACTAGGGTTTCACTTTCCGAAAGCTCTGTCCACTGAAACGATGTGCTCAAGGTGCCAATGAGTTTTCTAGGCTAGGACACACTTCCCTAGATAGTTTTTAGGCTAAAATGATCTTCCAATCAAAAATCCTAATTTTCTTGTACGACAACATTGATGTTTTTGGTTGCCCAGTGAAAGGTGCTCTATTCAGTCAAGCTCTGATACCATGTTAAATTTAGAGCTGCTATTAAGTTCTTTTCAATTTACTAGAAAATAATAGAATAAGTAGGATCATTGAAAGAAACACAATCACAAGGTACACATCATTTATCCTGGGAAACCCTCATGGGGGAGAAAACCTAGCAAAAACTTCGTTCCTTAATATAGATTGCCAATGCAATGCCAAGATAATAAACTACACAATAGAGAATATCCAAGACTGAGCAATGCACCTCTCTCTCTTTCTTCCGACAACTGCAGCTTCCTTCAAATTTTCGCACTAGATGAATGACTTGAGTGAGTGAGAGAATGAGGCATCATCCTCTCTTATTTATACTAGATTTTAGGCGCTAGGGTTGTGTCTCTTCACCAAGTAGGGACGACTTCTTCACTTAGTGGCTAAAACCACTTTAATTATCCCTAGGGACAAACTTCTTAATTAGCATCATTTAATTAGGGTTTGACCTATCCACAAAAGGGTATTTAGTCATTTACAAAGCCCGACATGATCAATCCAGAAAAAAGGGGATTGATCTATTTAATAATAACTCAATAATAATAGAAATTTCTTCGCAGTTACAATATTTCAACAAAAATTCACAATGGAGGCACCATCTGTTTTTAGAAAAGAGATCAATAGTAAGCCAAAATATGTGAAAGCCAATGAACAATGCAAGCATAGACTTCTAAACTCTAGAACCCCATCCCCACTTCGAAGTCACCAAATGGGGTAGGTTTGTCCAGCAAAGATGCTAGAAAAGTGTTGATGTTTTGGTAGCATCARGAGTATTCTCACATGTGTTGGGCTTTGTGGGCTTGTTGATGGGCTTTGTAGGCTTGTGTTGGGGCCTCACACCCACATGTTGGGGTTTCAGACCCACATGGGAGAATAAACAATTCTAATTTAATGTTGAGTTACTTTAAGGGATYTTACTCAACATTAGAGTTGGATAAAAGGAGATTAAGTATGATCTAAAGATTTATTATTGTGAGAGTAATTCTCATTTTATCTTGGAGAACCTTGGTGACCTCAACCAACCATGGAGAGAGGCTGCTAGGCCTCAATTCTACTGTTCTTTTCTTGTCTTGGGTAGGTTTTGATGGGGAGAGGGCTCTGCCCAACAAAGGAGAGAAACAACTTGTTGACGATTAAATTCACAACGAAGTTTGGCCCGCAAAGTGTTGCTAAAGCCTATTATTATAAAAGATAAATAATACTAGTAGGTGGGACCCCCTCGTATATTGGAGATCAATTCTGATGTTTATTCGATGGTATGTTACTGTTCGACATTACTTTCATGGTTGAAAATATCTTGTTTTATTGGATAATGGATCAAGCATATTATACAGAGCTCCCTTGCTATTCCAAGATCAAGTGACACCGAATCTTTCATGGTTATCATTGCTGACAGTTCTTGGATCTATTACTTGTGACACCTACAAAAAACACATATTAGTAATAACAAATGGAAAGAAGCTAAAAGAAGGAACTGTCCTATGCTATCATGCTATACTATATGGATTGAAAAGGATTGTGGCACATCCTAGCTAACATAGGATAGCCATGCGAGTTATCAAGGTTGTATATAGCATAGTTGGTATGCATTTCTGCATAATAAAGATGGTAATATGCAATACAAGTGGCGCTCTTGGAAATTAAAGGTTGTTGGTTCAAGGTGGATGATTTGTTGGATTAATAGCTGGCACGTACTAAGAATTGAATGAACTTGAAGTAGGTAAGTGATGTGCATTTATTGCACATCACCTTTACCCTTACCGTTGGATGCCACCATAGTCAGGCTATCTTCCAAACATTATTGCTGTGGTTATGCTCTGATTTCTCAGTAGGGAGGAACCGGTTGGCCAACTCGCATATTAATACATTTGATTACATGTACATTCTTTTTTTGGCCCTTCATGAATCTACTTTGGTTATGAAATGGATATTGGATCAAGTGTATTAGCTATGCTCTCCTTAAGTATTACGTCTTGTAAATGGTGATTGTGAATGAAACGTTGATGATTCTCTTTGAAATGAGGTTGAAGCCATAGCATTACTGGTTATCTTGGGGTGTTAGCAGTCACAAGAGATCTCTGTTATCCTTGCTGGTTTACTTAGAAGATACTTGTTGGTGTTGGTGGGTTATCTTCATGTTTTCGCATTGCTGTATCCCGTTTGTGGGTTTTTATGGGGTTTAATGACAGAAGCATTAGTATCACCATGCATTGTACATATGKGAAGTTGGTTGATTTCACCACTAGTGGTCACAAAGTGGGTTTTCCTGTTCTTACTTGGCCCTGTCTTCACCTCTGTGTGTTAGTTCTTTGATTGAAAKGCACGAGGGTTATACCCTACGTGCGTTAAATCACATTTTCCACACAAAGTTAAAGTCTCACCTCCTGTTATGGTCCCTGTCATGGAATTGTTTCTTGCCCACAAACAAATCATARTCCTCTTTGTGTGTACACCTTTGGCCTCAAAGTTTCACCATTACGAGGAGTTGTCTCTATTCCTCCTGTGATGGCTACCGAGCAAACCCTTAATCCCCAATCTGGAGTTCTGTAGAGGAGACTGTCGGGCCTGTCAAGTTGCTATAGGTTATTGTGGATTGAATGTATGGTCGATTACTTTGAGTACGCATTCGCCCAGTTGGTTGTATGGCAATCATGTTGGTTTGGTATTTAGTTACTACCTCTGTGATAAAAATGATAAACCCTACATTGTCAATTATACTTTCGAAGTATACAGTCACCCTCCTTATGTTAATAAATCAGTATTGTTAATGGAGAAGGCCTCTACCTCAATTCAAATTGATGCGTGGGTATGCGTAGTTACCACAACTGGTTCGATTGATTGATTTTCTACAACAATGACGAATTGTTTGGTTAATACACAGTCATTGGTAATTGCACTAATAATTATTTGGATGATTAGCTGGCATTGGTTAGAAAGGCTTGATGTTTCTCACGCATATCGCGTGTGTGCATGGTGTTTTGAAAATGAGATAATGGGCATGGTCACTGTGGTTTTCTTTGGGGCCAAATGACTATTGAGCCGGATCATTGTAGAGAATATATCCACTGAATCCTTATATTTGTTAGATTGTATAAGCCTGGGTTGCACAACATAGTCGATTACAATGTAACTAAATCAAAGCAATATTGTATTAAATTGAGGGCTCAACACGATGGTTGAGTTATGACTGTGTGTTTGTGTGTTAAGTGGAAATGTTCCATCGTGGTGTTTTTTTGGTTGTGCACGATGTATAACATAGATGGTTTGGTTTTTTTTTCACACTCAGGAATACCCACAGGGTTTTAAACACATTTGTTGCAGCTCGATCATTTGTTGAGATAGGCTGTTGTTGGTACCTCGTCGATTGGATAGGTGGTCCATTTTTACGGTCACGTAAGATTGGGCTTGCACAGTGATGGAGTTACACTTGCATGATTGTATTATTCAATGCATATCTTGTGCTGGAATGGTGGCTGTTGTCTATTTAATTGTCAATTCGATTTTGGCAATTTGATCTTGATTATTGGCTCACTGCCTCTATTTATTTATTGAATGTCATTGCATTCAAAGTGACAAAACCAATGGCAGTGATACTATGACTTCATTTTTATTGATGGAAATATGAATTGGAGTATATTTTTTGATTGAAGTAATGTATGGGTAGTGGTTGATTTTGATGGTTTACATATTGGAAATGGGTACTGTTAAATTTTTTTCTATAAAATGCAAAGAATGTAAATGACAGGAACATAACCCCTTACAAATATTGATGAATACATGTTGTCATGTGGTGATATTGTGTTGGATAGTTGATTATGAACAAAGAACTAGTTAACTGCACATAAATTTCTATTTGGTCAAAGTGATTGATGGTTGATACATCTCTTTTCGCAGAATGTTTTGTGGATCACTTAGTTAATTTCATGAACAATAATTGTCTTTATTCCCTTCCATGATTTCATTTTCCTTCCCATATTCATTTTTTCACTCCTTGTTCTGAGATTGATTACAGTCAAGGGAATTTCTGTGCTAAAGTAGATGGAAGTGGCAATGTCTTCTGTGGATTGCAGTGAGGTTTTATTGGTTGCTTTATAGTTGATTTTTGTTGTCATTGAGTAGTGACCATGTTCCCCCCCCCCTCATTATATCATATTTTCGCTCAATACAACCCCTTCATCTATCCCAAAACCCTANTTTCGCTCAATACAACCCCTTCATCTATCCCAAAACCCTTTTCCACCCCCCTGCTCATTGATTGACAGTAAAACAATTTGTGTGGATTGGATTGCATGAGTCTAATATATTGTTGAGCCAAAATCCATTTCGTATTTTAAAAGAGTTGTCGTGTATGGTTAATTAAAAGATCATTTTCTAATCAATCATGCATGTAGGGATGTGCCATTCAAATAAAAGGCTAAAAACAGAGGCCTATCATGCCTCTGTAAAAAAGAAGGACTAAAGGATAATAGCATCAACAAGGGAAGATATGACTTTGAGTTTTATTTTATCTATTGTTTTATGATAGTTGACTTCAGGGATCTTTGGACAACATGTTTATTTTGGATATATGAGTATTATTTTTGAAATAATTTCAAATTTCATGAGCTTAAATTACCAAAAGGGAATATGTTGATGGGAGACACAAGGAGGTGTGTTTTTCTTAACTAATGGTTATGTTATGATTATTATTATTGTTATGAACTAAAGGGAGTCACAAAGGGTCCCACCTACTAGTTATTATTATTTATGACCCTTATTATAATTATTACTCTTCCCCCTAACTAAAGTTAGTTGAGTCTTTTATTTAAGTTAACTAATGAATTGGTTCAACTTCTTCAACCAATTCTAATTTGTTAAAAGCAAAAGGAAACAGAGGAACAAGAGGAGGATAGAAGCAGAAGCATGCTAAGGTTTTCTCTTTGAGTTTATGTTGATATATTTCATTTTTCAGTCATTCATATATTCATCACAAACTAATTCTCTTTTATGATAGCAGGGTCTTATTGTAGACAACAATATTTAGGGATGAATCAAATCATTTAGACACTTGTTCTTCAAAGGTGTTGATCTATCTTTAATAGTCTGTGTAGACTTGTCTGTTTGTGAATTAATTTTCATGACTGATAATGGCTATTGTGCCGAGTCGAGTGGGCAACAATATGTGGCAAGCTGATCCAACTTTTAGAGTTCAGTTTTGGTTTTCTGTCAGAGGTCCTTTTGTATGTTCCATCGGGGATGTCTAAGTTTGACTTTGGTCCAAGATTTCTATATGAGATTTTGTAAAGAAAATGACTCTTTGGTGAATTGGAATGAAATAAAGGATTTCTTTATGTCTCATCTATATTGATTATCATCTTGGTGTCTTTACTTCTGTTCTTACATTTATTTCAGCAATTGTTATATTTAGAAAATCACATAAAAAGTGAATTTCCAGCAAGCTTTTTGTTGATAAAAGACTAGCCTAAGCACTCGTAATTAGTTCTTGTGAGTTAGGATGTTATTTTTGTTGGATATAAACATAGGGTGATATTCTCGTCTACTTTGCTTTAGCCAAGTAAAGTTTGAAAATGCTTGAGTAAGATCAATTCATATATTTTCCTTAAAATTTATTTGGCGACCGTACTGGGGAGATCTTTGATATCTCTCTGGTTAATTTTTATACTCGATTTTCATTGATACATCTTTCTTTTCTTGATATTGATTCTTTGACTGTTTTACAATTGATGAATGTTCCTGTTGTGAGGCAACCCAATCTTGATCCCGGTCTCCAAGACCAGATGAACATTGCCTTGAATTTGTTTCATACTATTTTAGACACTGCCAGGACCCGTGCTGAGCTTAACTATTCTTGGGCAACAATTGAACGAGATATTAATGTTCAAGAACAATTGGAAGCTAGACGTAGGCAACCTAGAAATCAACAATAACCTTTTGTTTCTTCACTTTTGGCCTTTCTTTCATGTCCTTAGATTCTCATGCTTCTAGAAGAAGAAGATTCTTGTCACCTAAAATCAATCCTATTGCTGAAATAGGAAGAAGAAACGTTGTGTTGTCTGCCCAACAAAGTGCTATAAGGAGAACTTTATCGAATTCATCCAACTCGTCTTTCTTTCCCTCATCTATCATCGACAAGATGGCATCTAGTGGTGGCTTTGGTGGCACTGGAAGTGCTCCATATTCTCAATCTTCATCGCCATTAGTGATTGGTAGCTTATACAACCACCATATCCCTGTCCAATCTACCACAAACCCCACCAAAGTCATAAAAAAGTATGGACTTTTTCAGTTTGAAGAAGACACCAGAACCACACCATGGCATGTGTTCTCTCCTCTTAACCTAGCACCTGCTACTCGTCCACTTCCAAATTTTAAAGAGCACCTTCCTAAGTTTTCGGGGAATAACATTGTCAATACCAATGAACACCTGGTGGAATTTTCTAATGCTTGTCACAATATAGGGGCCAACGACAACGATACTTGCATGCACCTATTTGTTAATTCCCTGGAAGGAAAGGCTACAGTCGACTTCTTTGACCTTCCTCCTAAGATTCTTTCTACTTGGGAATAATTAATCTACTGGTTCAGATCAACTTACGGGCAATCTAAAAGACCAGCCGAGAATTTAAGGGAATACAATAATGTTACCTACAAGGAAGGTGAGACCATCAAGTCTTTCAACTTGCGTTTTACCAAGTTGTACAATCAAATCCTTGAACTTATCCGCCCTCAGAACCAAGCCACTTTCATGCATTACTAGAATGCATTGCCTTCTCCTTACCGTCATAGGCTTGAGGAAAAAACCATCGACAATCTCAGTTCCGCCCTGCATAATTGCTCAAAGTATGAAGAATAGCTTGAACGAACTAGTCTACCCCAGGGAGAATTAGTTAGACAGACATACATGTCCGCTCTCTTACAGCTAGTACAATATATGAACAATCATATGATAGCATTTGAGTGGAAGGGTACTGTCTCCCCTCTCACCCCTTGAGCTTCATCCTCTTCTTCACCCCCTTTTAGAAATCCAGTTGAAAACAATTTTCAACCTAAGGCTATCCTTCCTCAGAGTTGGTGTAAATTTTGCGAGGAGCACCACGAAGAAACCACATGTGAGGTAAAGAAGAGTGTCAGAGATAAGATATTTGGTAAAATACCAGAAGCTACTATCATTGTCCTAGACTTTGCAGAGCCATAGGATGTCATGGTTATTAACACTAGGAACAAAGCCTATGCTCCAAGGGTAAATTTGATCCTCCACGCAGTTCTTCTAACCGAAGCTCGTCCTCAACCGCTGCTGCGCCCCAAGTTCCTAAAATTTATGAAGGTCAAGGAATCACTCCCCCTCTTCCCTCTTCCAAATACAATATCTTGAATCAATTGGCCAACATCAAAGCAGATGCAACCCTCCTAGACATGGTTTCCGTCCCTGAACAACAGATGCATCTGAAACAATTCATGGAAGGAAAAGATTCCGTTGTAGCCAATCTTTCCGAAGAGATAGATGAAGAGGATTATTTTGTAAATAAAGTAGGTGTACATAACTTTAGATACCCTATAAAAAACCCCCCATTTTATATTTCTGTAAATATCATGGACAATATTGCCCATCGTTGCCTCATTGATGGTGGTTTAGGCCCAAGTTTCATGTCGAAGATTATTATGGAAGAGCTAGGCTTGTCATGTACAAACAAAAATGCCAGAAGCATGCTCTCCTATAATAGTCTACAACAAACAACCATAGGCGAGATTAAAGATGTAACCTTGGTTTTATGCGCTCATCCTGAGATAAGGACAACCCTCAACATTCAGGTGATTGATATGCTTGTAAGAAATTATTAAATTATCTTGGGGAGAGATTGGCAAGCCCTAACAAGTGGATACCTCTTGCTCGACGAGACACATTTATCCGTTCCTCGAAATTGTAAGAATATCATAGTCCTTAGAGATGGAAGAATTTCACCCTACATAGAGAATGTTCCACAATCCAGGGTAAACTATATCGAAGAAGACCTAGGAGTGTATTCCATCTTTGCTGAAGAGGATAATATTCCTTTGGAAATAATTGATTTAGATGATGATTTATGGCATATGCACTTTGGTGGTTCATGCTCTAGTGAAGGAAATGGGGCTGGCATTATCTTGGTTTCTCCTGTAGGAAAAATTCATAATCTGTCTTACAGATTAGAGTTTGCTTGCTCAAACAATGTTGCTGAATTCAAAGCTTTATTATTAGGCATTGAGAACGCCCTTAATCTTGGTTGTGGTCACCTTTCAGTTTTCGGAATTTCTGAGCTTGTTGTGAACCTGATACATAAGAATTTCTCTCCTAGCAATGAGATGATGGAACAATACTCCCAAACTGTTTGGGTACTTGTCTCGAGCCTTCTATCTTTTGACATCACTCATGTGAAGAGGGAGTTGAATTCAAAGGTTGATCGGTTAGCTGTCTTTGCAGCCTCTCCTAATCAACAACTTCTGCCCCACATGCTTGATTGTGCTTTTCAATCTCTAGATCGTTCATATATTCCTGACCATGTAGGATCTTGGAAGGCCCTCCCTGATAATGAGAGAATTTGTGCTATCATCCAAGATGAACCTCTTAAGCTCGAGGAAATTATATCCATGGAAAATAATAGGATTCCTGATGGCTTGAATCCTCTTGAGAGTTCGTTTTCTTTGAGTGTTGTAGGCAATAAATAAAAACAAAAAGAAGAGGACTTACGGAAGAAGGTGATTGAAACCACCTTCTTGAACATTAGGGCATTTGAACCTTCAACCAATGTTAAAATAAATGTCCAATGTTATGGTAAAGAAGAGATGAGGTCCACCGGACTACGTGGTGAATCTCAAAAGGTTTTTGCTTGGTATTATGAGGATCTTCATGGTTTTGATCCTGGACTTGTTTAGCATATTATGAAACTAGCTAGGAAAAAACAAGAATTTGTTAACTCTGCACCGGAAGAACCCTTTCGAAGGGATTTGAGATATTTCTTAAGGGATGGAATATTTTTTTCAGCCCACCCTGAATGGGTCTCAATTTGGAAATCGACCTCGGGAACCACTGATAATATCAGAACTTGTATTAGTCTTCAAACTTTTAGGCAAGCGATTATGAGAAATCCCTTTCCCCCTCTCAATAGTGAAATGTTTTTGCAACAATTTGTAGAGTCACAGTTAATACCCTTACTTGAAAGTCTGTTTGGTTACAAGAGAATCAGAGTAAAAGGGGAAAATGTTCACAAAACCACTTTCATTACTAATTGCGATACCATGCCTTACAAATGCCGACTTTTTAGCTTACTTGATACATGTACTACTTTTAAAAAAACTATGCACATGACTCTCGATGAATTGTTCAGTCTCCATCTCTATCTTGATGAGCTAATTGTGTGTGTCAAGGGAATGATGATTACATCAGATTTCCAGGTGACCGGTCCTTTCCAAATTGATTTTTTCTTGGATACTAATTCTTATATCTCAAAATATTTACAGGAGCAATTGTTTCCCTACAACACTGACAATCCTCACTTGAAATATTGCGAGGAACCAACATGAAAAGTTCTAATGCTGTCTGGGTTTTGTTCTATACTAGTAGCCTAGCTATGCTTTCAATTTTTGTGCTTCTTTTATATGCTTACAGTACCTTGATTTCTACCTTCTAAGTTGAAGTTTTCTTTCCTTGCTGTTTTTCAAATTGAGTCTTTTACTGCTGCTGTTTTAATTTCTGCATTATTACTTTTGTTGCGATTTTTGTCTTTATCATCTTTTAGTGTTTGGTCAAGATAGAATGTTGGATCAATTCTACCACAGTGACACTCTTGCGAAGCATTTTTAGTCAAGAACAATCAAGCTTACACAAGTGTTATGATGTCTCCTCTGAAGGACCCTTGAATTTGTTATATATTTCCACTGCTATCTTGTAAAGAAATTGGTTATTTCCCACTTATTATTTCCATTTCTTCATCCGTTGAGAAATAAAAGAGCAGAACCATCAATTTTTCTCCTTGAGATAAGAGCCGATTCTCGATGGATTATGCATACAGTGGTAAAACCCCTCATTCTTAACATTTTTCATAAGTTATTCCCCAATTCCCGATCATCTTTCCATTAAATCCACTCACTTCCCCCTGTTGCATAATCTTCCTGGTTATATTTTCTTGACCTGCTGCTCTTGGTTTGTGAAACCATGAGTTATGAGTTCTAAATCTGTGGAAAACAAATTTTCCCGTGGATTCGCCAGTTTGTTGATGATTAAATTCGCAACAAAGTTTGGCCCACAAAGTGTTGCTAAAGCCTATTATTATAAAAGCTAAATAATACTAGTAGGTGGGACCCCCTCGTAGATTGGAGATCAAGTCTGATGTTTATTCGATGGTATGTTACTGTTCGACATTACTTTCATGGTTGACGATATATTGTTTTATTGGATAATGGATCATGCATATTATACAGGGATCCCTTGTTGTTCCAAGATCAAGTGACACCAAATCTTTCATGGTTATCATTGCTGACTGTTCTTGGATCTATTACTTGTGACACTTGAAACAAACACATATTAGTAATAACAAATGGAAAGAAGCTAAAAGAAGGAACTGTCCTATGCTAGCATGCTATACTATACGCATTGAAAGGGATTGTGGAAAAACCTAGATAACATAGGATAGCCATGCGAGTTATCAAGGTTGTATATAGCATAGTTGGTATGCATTTCTGCATAATAAAGATGGTAATATGCAATACAGGTGGCGCTTTTGGAAATTAAAGGTTGTTGGTTCAAGGTGGATGATTTGTTGGATTAATAGCTGGCACGTACTAAGAATTGAATGAACTTGAAGTAGGTAAGTTATGTGCATTTATTGCACATTGCCTTTACCCTTACCGTTGGACGCCACCATAGTCAGGATATCTTCCGAACATTATTGCTGTGGTTATGCTCTGATTTCTCAGCAGGGAGGAATCGCTCGGCCAACTCGCATCTTAAGACATTTGATTATAGGTATGTTCTTTTTTTGGCCCTTCATGAATCTACTCTGGTTATGAAATGGATATTGGCTCAAGTGTATTAGCTGTGCTCTCCTTAAGTATTGCGATTGTGTAAATGGTGATTGTGAATGAAATGTTGTTGATTCTCTTTGAAATGAGGTTGAAGTCATAAGATTACTGGTTATCCTGGGATGTTAGCAGTCACAAGAGATCTCTATTATCCTTGCTAGTTTATTTAGAAGATCCTTGTTGGTCTTGGTGGAATATCTTCACATTTTCGCATTGCTGTATCCAGTCTGTGGGTTTTTATGGGGTTTAATGACTGAAGCGTTAGTATCACAATGCATTGTACATATGGGTAGTTGGCTGATTTCACTACTAGTGGTCATGAAGTGGGTTTTCCTGTTCTTACTCGGCCCTGTCTTCACCTTTGTGTGGTAGTTGTTTGATCGAAAGGAACGAGGGTTATACCCTACATGCGTTAAATCACATTTTCCACACCAAGTTAAAGTCTCACCTCCTATTATGGCCCCTGTCATGGAATTGTTTCTTTCCCACAAACAAATCATAGCCCTCTTTGTGTGTACACCTTTAGCCTTGAAGTTTCACCATTACGAGGAGTTGGCTCTGTTCCTCCTGTGATGGCTACGGAGCAAACCCTTAATCCCCAGTCTGGAGTTCTGTAGAGGAGACTGTCGGGCTTGTCAAGTTGCTATGGGTTATTGTGGATTGAATGTATGGTCAATTACTTTGAATACACATTCGCCCAGTTGGTCATATGGCAGTCATGTTGGTTTGGAATTTAGTTACTACCTCTGTGATAAAAATGATAAACCCTATATTTCCAATTACACTTTCGAAGTATATGGTCGCCCTCCTTATATTAATAACTCAGTATTGTTAATGGAGAAGGCCTCAACCCCGATTCAAATTGATGCATGGGTATGCATAGTTACCACAACTGGTTTGGTTGATTGATTTTATACAACAATGGCAAATTGTTTGGTTAATAAACAGTCACTGGTAATTGCACTAATAATTATTTGGATGATTAGCTGGCATTGGTTACAAAGGCTTGATGTTGCTCACACATATCGCGTGTGTGCATGGTGTTTTGCAAATGAGATAATGGACATGGTCACTGTGGTTTTCTTTGGGGCTGAATGACTATTGAGACAGATCACTGTAGAGAATATATCCACTGCATCTTTATATTTGTTCGATTGTATAAGCCTGGGTTGCACAACATAGTCGATTAAAATGTAGCTAAATCGAAGCAATATTGTATTAAATTGAGGGCTCAACACGATGGTTGATTTATTGCCATGAATGTGTGTTTGTGTGTTAAGTGGAAATGTTCCATCATTGTGTTTTGTTGGTTGCACATGGTGTATAACATAGATGGGTTTTTTGTTTCACACTCAAGAATACCCACAGGGTTTTAAACATATTTGTTGCAGCCCAATCATTTGTTGAGATAGGCTGTTGTTAGTACCTCATCGGTTGGATAGGTGGTCCAGTTTTACAGTCACGTAAGATTGGGCTTGCACAGTGATGGAGTTACACTTGCATGATTATATTATTCGGTGCATATCTTGTGCTGGAATGGTGGCTGTTGTCTGTTTAATTGTCAATTCGGTTTTGGCAATTTGATCTTGATTATTGGGTGACTGCCTATATTTATTTAATGAATGTCATTTCATTCAAAGTGACAAACCCAATGGCAGTGATACTGTGACTTCATTGTTATTGTTGGAAATATGAATTGGAGTATATTTGTTGATTGAATTAATGTATGGGTAGTGGTTGATTTTGATGGTTTACAGATTGTAAATGGGTACTGTTAAAAAAATTGCTATATAATGCAAAGAATGTAATGACATGAACACAACCCCTTACAAATATTGTGGAATACATGTTGTCATGTGGTGATACCGTGTTGGATAGTTGATTATGAACATAGAACTAGTTAACTGCACATGATTTGTTATTTGGTCAAAGTGATTGATGGTTGATACATCTCTTTTCGCAAAATGTTTTGTGGTTCGCTTAGTTAATTTCATGAACAATAATCATATTTATTCCCTTCCATGATTTCATTTTCCGCTAACTACAAATCCCATCACCTTCCCATATTCATTTTTTCACTCCTTGTTCTGAGATTGATTACAATCANATTTGTTGATTGAATTAATGTATGGGTAGTGGTTGATTTTGATGGTTTACAGATTGTAAATGGGTACTGTTAAAAAAATTGCTATATAATGCAAAGAATGTAATGACAGGAACACAACCCCTTACAAATATTGTGGAATACATGTTGTCATGTGGTGATACCATGTTGGATAGTTGATTATGAACATAGAACTAGTTAACTGCACATGATTTGTTATTTGGTCAAAGTGATTGATGGTTGATACATCTCTTTTCGCAAAATGTTTTGTGGTTCGCTTAGTTAATTTCATGAACAATAATCATATTTATTTCCTTCCATGATTTCATTTTCCGCTAACTACAAATCCCATCACCTTCCCATATTCATTTTTTCACTCCTTGTTCTGAGATTGATTACAATCAAGGGAATTTTTGTGTTAAAGTAGATGGAAGTGGCAATGTCTTGTGTGGATTGCAACGAGGTTTTATTGGTTGCTTTACATTTGATTGTTGTTGTCATTGAGAAGTGACCATGTTTCCCCCCCCCCTCATTATATCATATTTTCACTCAATACAACCCCTTCATCTATCCCATAACCCTTTTCCACCCCCCTGCTCATTGATTGACAATAAAACAATTTGTATGGATTGGATTGCATGAGTCTAATATATTGCTGAGCCAAAATCCATTTTGTATTTTAAAAGATTTGTCATGTATGGTTAATTAAAAGATCATTTTCTAATCAATCATGCATGCGTAGATGCACCATTCAAATAAAAGGCTAAAAATAGAGGCCTATCACGCCTCTGTCAAAAAGAAGGACTAAACGATAATAACATCAGCAAGGGAAGATATTACTTTGAGTTTTATTTTATCTATCATTTTATGGCAATTGACTTTAGGGATCTTTGGACAACATGTTTATTTTGGATATATGAGTATTATTTTTGAAATAATTTCAAATTTCATGAGCTTAAATTACCAAAAGGGAATATGTTTATGGGAGACACAATGAGGTGTGTTTTGCTTAACTAATGGCTATGTTATGATTATTATGATTGTTATGAACTAAAGGGAGTCACAAGGGGTCCCACCTACTAGTTATTATTATTTATGACCCTTATTATAATTATTACTCTTCCCCCTAACTAAAGTTAGTTGAGTCTTTTAATTAACTTAACTAATGAATTGGTTCAACTTCTTCAACCAATTCTAATTTGTTAAAAGCAAAAGGAAAGGGAGGAACACGAGGAGGATAGAAGCAGAAGCATGCTAAGGTTTTCTCTTTGAGTTTATGTTGAGATAATTCAGTTTTCATTCATTCATATATTAATCACAGCCTAATTCTCTTTTATGATAGTAGGGTCTTATTGTAGACAACAATATTCAGGGTTGAATCTAATCATTCATACACTTGTTCTTCAGATGTGTTGATCTATCTTTGATAGTCTGTGTAGACTTGTCTGTTTGTGAATTAATTTTCATGACTGATAAAGGCTATTGTGCAAAGTTGAGTGGGGAACAATCTATGGCAAGCTTATCTAGCTTTTAGAGTTCAGTTTTGGTTTTCTGTTAGAGGTCCTTTTGTATGTTCCATCGGGGATGTCTAAGTTTGACTTTGGTCCAAGATTTCTGTATGAGATTTTGTAAATAAAATGACTCTTTGGTGAATTGTAATGAAATAAAGGATTGCTTTATGTCTCATCTAT
This sequence comes from Picea mariana, assembly GCA_032191745.1. Taxonomy (NCBI): domain Eukaryota; kingdom Viridiplantae; phylum Streptophyta; class Pinopsida; order Pinales; family Pinaceae; genus Picea; species Picea mariana. The sequence continues at coordinate 190,597 of JASDQU010100003.1, forward strand.
CTTGATTATCATCTTGGTCTCTTTACTTCTATTCTTACATTTATTTCATCAACTGTTATATTCATAAAATCACATAAAAAGTGAATTTCCAACAAGTTTTTTGTTGATAAAAGACTAGCCTAAGCACTCGTAATTAATACTTGTGAGTTAAGATGTTATTTTTGTTGGCTATAAGCATAGGGTGATATTCCCATCTACTTTGCTTTAGCCAAGAAAAGTCTGAAAATGCTTGAGTAAGATAAATTCATATGTTTCCTCAACACGACTAACTGTTGGAGGTTTGCTGGGCAACAAGGAGAGGCTTGGCCTGCCAAGGGAGGTTATCCATAGGTCTATGTGGAAGTATGCAACCAAGGAGATATGCTAGCCACAAGTTTTGGACAAATGGATTTTGAGTTTTAGGGAAGGTACAACAGTGACATGAGGCTGGTACAATAGAATTTGTGGGTTGTTTAAGGGATATAACAACCAGTATAACAAAAAACTTTGGGAAACCTTTGAACACTGATATAGTCATAAAAGAGGGGGATGTTACATCACTAACAATCAACAGTTTTGGGACAACCATTGAGGGCTGTCACAACCAGATCAACAACAACCTAGGAACCTCATCCAAAGACAGTGGATAAAGCTGGAAGGACTCAACCAAACTTGTGCAAGGGTTGTAGAGGAAGATGATGGTTTGAAGGGGAAAGGGATGACCTAACCCTCAACCTCAGTTCAACATAATTTGGCACAAAAACTAATGAGGGTTTCTACAGTGGTCTTGTAAGTATTTTGGTATTTTTCTTTTGTAAGAATTGGGCCATTGTCCCTGGTACGATATCCCATTGTTCTAGGTTTAAGAACAATTGATTTGGGAATTAAATTCCCATGTATTGTGTATGATTCAATTGCTGGTTTATTTTCCACCATGCTAAATTTTTATGCATCTCAATGTGTTTATGTTCACAGTTCAAATTGTGTAATTTTGTATATACCATTGAGAACCTAGACTAGAGCTGAGGTGTGTGTGCACCAGTCTAATTGCACATTGAAATATAACATTGTATCAAAGCATGAGGTTCAGAGAAGGGCAGTTGGATATGAGTTATTTACATAGGTGACTAGCTCTGAGAGGGAGCTATAGTGACTGTTGCAGATGACAATAGTGTTGAGAAGACACGAAGAAGACCATTCAGATGAGGAGTTGTGGACTATTGCAGCGTGATGGTATGGTAGGTTGGGAGTTTTGGTGATTGGTGGAGATCTTGGTTCACAAAAATATTTTGTGTGGTGGGTTTCCAATTCCGTGGATGGACTTCCAATGGCTTTTCATAGTGAGTTGCAATGGGTGCATCTCAGGTGCTTTTACACGGACGAGATAACTTCATATGTATGGTAGTTTGATGAGTTAGTGTCTTCATCGTGCCATATATTTTCACGTTTGATAGTGAGTCGAGGTGCGACAGTGTATGAATTATTTGACCCAGGAGAATGAGGACACTTGCAGAGATGAGTTGCAGAGGTCTAGAGTGAACTAGTATGAGTGTCCAACTGCAACTTGGGACTATTTCAGAGAGAGGACACATGTTCAATTGTAGCGTGTGCGTAGACACAGAGAGTCTTGTGACCTGGATGTTGGACTTGGGTAGAAGTTCATTGGATGGTTGTGACTTGGGTAAGCAGGATGATTTCCTTGGGATTGCATGGTTCTTATACAGTGGGAGCCACCAACATATGAAAGGAGCATGGTATTTGTTTGAGAGCTTCACAAAGTCCCACTGAGGTTTGTACATGGAGCTTGGTATGGAGACCAGGCATGTGGTACATGGATATGGAATAATGGTATTCTAGATGGAGTCAGGGGATATGTTGAGAGTGAAAAATGTGCTATGGGTGCCAAGAGTGTGTTCTCAGTCTCAACGATTGAGGAGAAGGGATATGCAATATTTCGATATGGACACATGTTGTTCATACCCAAAGGATCTGTCTTAGACATAGTATTTGTATTAGAGTTAGAGAGAGAAAATTGTATAGGTAGAAGGGCCAGCCTATGTGAGACATGACCATCAATAGCAGAGTGACAGTGAATAGGGAGAATATAGCTCCAAAGATTGTATAGACTCAGAGGGATCCCAACTTCAAGGGGATTTAGCAGAGTGAGAGGGCGTCCGATTTCAGAGGGAGTTACTTGAAGGGATTTTACTCAACATTAGAGTTGTACAAAATAATATTGAGTATGATGTGATGATTTATTATTATGAGAGTGATTCTCATTTTCTCTTGGAGAACCTTGGTGACCTCAACCAACCATGGAGAGAGGCTGCTAGGTCTCAATTTTGCTATTCTTTTTTTGTATTGGGCAAGCTTTGATGGGGAGAGGGCTTGACCCAGCAAAGGAGAGCATTGGATGACTATTGGAGGTTTGTTGGGAAGAAAGGAGAGGCTTGGCCTGCCAAGGGAGGTTAGCCACATGTCTATGTGGAAACATGCAGCCAAGGAGATAATCTAGCCACAAGTTTTGGACAATTGACTATTGAGTTTTAGGGAAGATACAATAGTGACAGGAGGATGATATAACATAATTTGTGGGATGTTTAAGGGCTTAACAAATAGTATAAAAACAAAATTTGGACAACCTTTGAAGGATGATACAATAATAATAGAGGGGGTTGTTACAACACTAACAATTAATAGTTTTGGGACAACCATTGAGGGTTGTCACAACCAGATCAACAACAACCTAGGAACCTCAGCCAAAGATAGTGGATAAGGCTGGAAGGACTCGACCAAACTTGTGAAAGGGCTGTAGAGGCAGAGGAGGGTTGTAAGGGGCAAGGGATGCCCTAACCCTCAACCTCAGTTCAACAATATTTGGCACATAACCAAGGAGGGTTTCTGCAGTGGTATTGTAAGTATTTTGGTATTTTTCTTTTGTAAGAATTGGGGCATTGTCCCTGGTACATGATCCTATTGTTATGGATTTAAGAACAAGTGTTTTGGGCATTAAATTCCTATGTATTATGTATGATTCAATTGCTACTTTATTTTCCACCGTGCTAAATTGTTAGACATCTCAGTGTGTTTATGTTCACAGTTCAAATTGTGTAATTTTTTGTATACTATTGAGAACCTAAACCGGACATGAGATGTGTGTGCACAGGTCTAAGTGCACATCAAAATATAACAAAAAGTGGTAGCCAACACTAAAAGCATGTGCAATTCAATTAACATGGGAAATGGTGTCAAGTATAAGGTGGAATGAAGTTGTTAGCCAACCACTAAAGGCATGTGATGTTCAATAAGCCTGGGTAGTCCTACCAAGTGTAAAGTTCTTGGAAGATGGTAGTCAATGACTAAAGGCAGTTGCAATTAATAAATATGGGTACTCATCTACTTGCGTAAGGCGGATGGAATATGGTGGCCAACCACTTTAGGGATGTGCAATTAGTAAGCATGGGTAGCCTTCCACGTGCCACACTAAAAGCTCCCCCATGACTTATATGTCCTAAAGCAATCAATCGACATCTATTGGATGAGTAACTTAGCATACTTTTTTTTTAATGGATGCTTCCAGTTAACACAAACAAGTAGACACTTTTTCTAGTGTCATAATTTATTACAATGAAGTGAGTACATCTTACATGCTCATGCCAACTATCCTTTGGCTAAGAAACTACAATTGGGGGATATCTATTCAACAAATATCTCATATACATGGGCATTGACCCCCGTGGGGCGAACATGTCACTGGGTGGATTTGAACTTTGGTGGGGGGAATAACAACACGCTTGCTTTACCAACCAAGCAAGCACATGTTGAGAATAACATAGTGTTTGATGTCTTATCCTATCTTGCTTATCATATAATTTATTCTCATGTTTGTCTTTTTCAAACCCTTTTGTAAAGGGGCCTTTGCACTTGAGCCTCCATTCATAAAGTGGGTTGTCACTTAAGACAAAAATATAAGATATCAAGGTAGATACAAATACACCAAATGACACAATAACAACATCCTCCATTTTCCAAGTAGCCTCATTAGGTTTGTACCCTCTCTATTGGACCTTTACTTGCACAATTGCTCAGTTTTGTAATATTGCAATTTTCTTCTTGAGAATGCATAATGGCTCTTCTTGGAACTCTCCATCTAGTTCCCCTTGGATCACATACCAATCAAGAATGTGGTTAGGATCATGAATATATTTATTTAGCAATAAAACATGAAATACCATGCACTTTCACATGGGAGGCAATACAAGCATGCATGCAATTTTCAATACCTCGTTTTTGACACGTAGAATGTATTGAATCATATTATGTATAAATTGTAAATATGTTAATATGGATTCGTAGTGTGGAGCTCAAGTCCAAGGCCCAACTAGTATGAATGACTAGGAATGCATGATGTAAATGTGCATATATGGACCATGTGGTAGGATTTCCATGGAAAATTTAGGTCATGTAATTATTAGTGTTGGATTAATATATAATGGTCCAAGATAACTACAAAGAGCACTAGAAGGGATATGATTCCACTAGAGGGGAAGAGGAAAGGGGACCTATGGGAAAGTGAATCCTCTATTGCCAAGAGTTAGCCCTAGATTTCATCTATTTCTCACATGTGCCTGAAATGAAGCCATCCATTGTCATTAACTCATTAAACTGATCATTGAATGCATGCAAGAGGTTTGTGGGGAAGTCTTCTCACTCATTTATGGAAGAGGTTCAAGTGGTAAAGCCCTAAAACAAAAGTGAAACTTTATAGGAACTAAGAGGGGTTGTCCATTGTCACCACAACAATTCCACCTCTCACTTTAGGCCGACTCTCCCCCGACACAGGGGGGGTTTCACTAAGAAAATGTGTGATAAACTTCAAAAAATAAATGGATGGGTGGACCGAGACTGGTACTTATATAATCCAGGGAAAATGGAGTCAAGAGATCAATATTAGAGGGATGTTTTCTATTAATGACTATGAAAAAATAGAGCTGCAATAACATGCTACATCCAGCCCTAATTTTATGTTAATTAATGCAGAAATTTCCCTTGAGGGCCCTTCCAAAGGTTCACCTCTTGAACCTTTCCATGAGGGTGTGCCTTACTATGAAGTATAAATTCTGCAACAACTCTTACTAAGGTGATATATGCAAGATTGACACATTCAAAAATTAACCAACGAAGGAGAGTAAGAGGGGAAATCCCACACCTAAATCCTTCTATTGGAGTAGAGTAACCATTCACAAATAGTCCTTGAAGCAGATTTTGCAAACAATTTCTAGCATCGACTTTCAACAATTGGAGAGGAAAACATAAGCCTCACATTCAAAAAGAAAGAACTCTTGCATTCATATTACCTTCACATGATATTCAACGATTAATCTCATCGAGAGATATCCCCAAATCCAACCATGAAAACAAATGGGGAAGAGTTTCTCTTTATATAAAGTTTAACTCAAATTCCTTGAAAATAGATATTATTAAGTGGGATCTAGATCCACACTTCTCTCCAAGGAATAACAAGAAAGTATTATCTTCTCTAGATCCATGATTTGCACCTAGACATAACAATATCAAATTACATTATGAGGCTCTCCAAGGAAAAATGCCCTCACAAATAATAAAATAGTGGAGCCAAATGAATGACATTCCACATGTCTCCTCTATGTGAAACACTCCATGCAAGATTCCTTAAAATAGATAAATCTTAGCCCCATGTGCAAGGAATTCCCAACCATGTGCAACCATTAATCTTACTCTTCCGAAATAACCAAAATTCTCAAGCAAAAAAGGTGGGGCATTCTTCAAAAAGTTGGTCAAGATGTGGCGATGGTTTTAAAAAGACAAATTTGAAACCATCATAACTCCATAAATATTTATCAAAATTTCTATTATGACCAAAATTATGAAACCCCACAACCATTCTGCATCTACTTCTTTCGATTCGACAACAATCTGGGCACTTTTTCAAAAGATATCTTCTCATGAGTTAGGATGCCCCTTCAATAAAGCTATCAAACTCATCCAAAATTGGATCTCATATATAAGTGTGCAAGAAACAGTCCATTAGTTGTTATAACAACCCATTAAACATAAGGTGCCCTCAACATGTGTGCAAATAATATGTGGGACACTCAAATCATTCTAACCATTCCCATGTAAAGTGGATCTACATAGATATAAGTGTAAACTGGGCTATGGTTGTTAAAATAACCCCTTAAAACAAGGATTCCCTCAAAGAATGTGCAAGAAACCTCAATCTATGCATTATGACCAAATCAAACTCCTCATCAAGTGTGCCAAGAGCATGAATCCATGAAATAAAAAGTCAACCAACAATATGATAGTGTAGATCCATTTGTATCATCCTCTCAATAGTCCACTAGATCCATGGGTAAGGGGACGACCCCATCAAATAATGTGACCATGCATCAAAACATGTGCCAATAATATGAAACCAAGGGAGTGATCCAATAGAAAATTAAGTCCACGTCATCAATACTCGATCCATGTGCAAGGAGTGTCAACACGAGCAAGGGTGTCCATCCAATAAGGCTCCAACCATGATACACCATCCAAAATATAGTCGTTGAGAGGGCTATAACCATATAGAAACAAATGTACATGAAGAGTGCTCTCCTATAACAAAGATCTAACCATGCCAATATGATATCCCAATTCCAAATGAACCCATGCATGCTAGGGCGTTCCTCCAAGAAATCCAAGTCTCATTGAGTACCATTAAATATAGCCATTGAAAGGGCTTGATGGATTAGGAAGATGTGTAAAATGAGGAACACTCCACATAATATGATGAAATACACAGTATAAACCAATAAACATCCTCCATCCAAGGTGCTCAATAATATATGATACAAAGATGATACAACCAAAAGAGCTCTCTAGGGCCAATACATGAACCAATGTACATGTGAGCTACTGTCACTAGTATGCCTTAGCACCCATTGAGGTGTTCAACAAACAAATTGTCACAAGGGAAGCAAGTCTAAGAGAGTACACACAAGAAATATGTCCCATATCCATGCAAGTGGTTAACCAAAACATAATGCAAGCCTATGCTATGTTTGATGAAAATCACAAGTATGCAATCATCCTTGAAGTGAATGAATGAAGAAGGACAACTAAATCTGGGATCAATGTGCTCCAAACTCAGCTTGCTTGGGCAAGGTCATCAATCATGACATTAGATTCATGTGAAATTGTTGATGTTTGGTAGCTGTGGGAGGATCTTTCCCTCCTAGATGACCTTTCTTAGATGCAGAGAAGATTCCAGAAGCAAGAGATCCATTGGACATATATTGAAATACCTAGAAGAGAAGTCGGCCCAGAAGAATAAAAAATAATGAAAAGACACCTTCCTAGAAGAGAAGTCAGACCAACTAGAAGGACATGAAGACTATAAATAAGGAGGCATCTTATCTCATTTGTTCACTGACTCACACTCTCTTAGCTACACAAAATCAAGGCGCAAGTTTGGAGAAGGTGACACAACTACTAGAGTAACTCAATTTCTTCTTGTTTAGTCTTTCTGGTATCTCTCTCTCGTGTGCTACTCTTGGTAATGGTGTGCTACCTTGGTATAGTGATGTTGTTGCAGTTGTAGTGGTATTTATGATTAAGCTATCCCTTAAGCTAGGGTTTGTTTTTTTGGACTTTCTTTGTGAACAAAATCTATCTAAGAAAGGTTGTTGGGTTTTTCCCCCATTTGGGGTTTTCCCAGGATAAGTCTCTTGTGTTCTTTTTGTCTCTCATTTATGCTGCTACTGCTCAGTACATGATATATATATGTTAATAGTAATTAAGTAAAACAACACTAGTAATTCTAATGCTATGTAAATAAGGAAAATCTAACATGGTATCAGAGTTGGTTACCTTTAGAAGAATTTGACCACTGGAAGGAAGATCGCTACAACAACACCTTGCAGATGCAATACTTTTCAATCATTGAGAACTATCCCAGGGTCATTGCGGTTAATTCCTTCACAGAGAAGTGTTCCGTAACCTAGCGCACCCCCTGAAACCCTCAACGTGTAGTTTGGTGAAGTTTGAAAAATTGAGGTTTTTCAGTGCTAGGGTTTCTACCAATGAAATATGTCAACCATCATGAGAGTTGAATATAGATTGGATGGAACAAAAAACTTCATATCCCGGAAGAAAAAAGTTCTCATTCTTGAAGATAATGCGTTATTGGATCATATCAAGCAGATGATTCCAGAAGGCAACCCGAAGAAGTCTAAGAAACCACGCCACAGGAAGGATGCATCAAATATCAGATGCTACAACTGCAAGGAGATGGGACATTATGTTGTACAATGTCCTCTTAAACATGAGAAGAGAAAGAAGAATCACCATGGACATACAATAGATGCTAAAGAGAAGAATTCAAAGGATGAAGAGTATGTCCTTTAGCCAGTAGTGCTTCCAAGCACATGACCATGGAAACTATAAAAGACAACTCAAGTGGGACAACAACAACTAAACTCCAGGTTTTCATATCGTGTTTGATATTTTTATATTTCTGTAGTTTAAGTAAGTATTGTAACTAGAATAACGGTCTTTAAAATTTCTATTATTGTTATCGCTATTGCTAGTTTAGTAAACACTTGATTATTGTTGGTATGACTACCATTAGATGAATACTCATATTAATAATACACTTGTTTACAAGATAAATTGATCTTCTCTAGGAGATATTCTTGGTTGTTGAACCTGTCTCATACAGGTTATCTTGAAAATTTCACGGAGGTTACCATGGAGATGTTGTTGTTCTTGTTTCTTTTTCTGGGAAGGTCACAGGTAATAGCTCCGAGAGGGAGCTATAATGATGGTTGTAGAAGGAAACAATTTAGATGGATTCTAGCTGAGACATGAAGCTGACTATCCAAACATAGAGTTGTGAACATCCATGTAATGAGGTCAACACATGCAGAGGGAGCATATGAATCCAAATAATATATAGCTTCATAGGAGTCAAGCTTCAGAGGGAGCATGCAGACTTAGAGTGAGCTTGATCTTAGAGAGAGTAAGTTTCTTAGAGACTTTCATTCAAAAAGTATTCCTCCTCAGATTCAGATGGGAGAGACATCCTCCAGGATTGACAAACAAGAGGCTAGATCAAAACTTCAGAGGCTTTGAGGAGATATGAGACCTCCTAGGAGGATTCCCTTGTTTTAGTGACAAAGAAGGAAGCCAATGAGAAGGACTGGAATATGGACCTTTTTCCTTGATTCTGAGACAAGAAGGGAAGTCAGTGGTGACTTCCAAGTTGATCTACAAGATCAAACATGCTACAGATGGAAACATAGAAATGTACAAAGCTTGATTTGTGGCCCGAGGATTCTATGATGAGACACTTACTCCAGTAGCCAAAATAAGTGTACATAAAGAAGCCACAAGATACATGAGAAGGAGTCTCATGTCTACGGATTGAAGAAGGATTTGTATGGGCCCAAGCATGCACCTAGGGCTTGATATGCCATATCAAACAATTATTTGATGATCTTGGGGATGGTTTCCCATTGATCCTATATGTGGATGTCCTGTTTTTGATGGAATATGAGAAGCTCATAGTTGGGTGCAAGAGGGAGCTCACTTTAGAGTTTGATATGAAGGATCTAGGTCTGATGCATTACTTCTTGGGATTGGAGGTGTGGCAGAGATCATATGAGATTTTCCTTAGTCAAGGAAAATATATTGTTGAGATCCTACAGAGATTCAGGATGATGGACTGCAATTCCATGACCACATCCATGACTATAAATATAAAGCTCTTGAGTGATTCATCTTCATATTTGGTGGATCCCACGATGTACAAGAAACTGATTGGATCCTTGATGTACCTGGTTAACACCAGGCCTAACATATGCCTTGCTGTGAATGCCTTGAGTTAGTACATGGTTGAACGTAGACATGTACATTGGATGGGAACAAAACATGTGTTGAGGTACCTACATGGTACAATTGGATATGGATTGAGATATGCCTCAGATGGAAATGTGAAGCTACAAGGATATACAAACTCTGACTGGGCATGGAGTGCAATGAATCATAAGAGTGATTCTAGATGTTGTTTCAGTTTGGGATTAGTGTGATCTCATGGTTGAGCAGGAAGCAGACATCAGTGGAACTCAATACAACATAGGTAGAGTATATAGCAACCAATGTTGCAAGCCGTGAAGCAATGTGGCTTCAAAATTTTCTTGGAGGACTTCATCTGAGACATGATTTAAAATGGAGCAGTGAAGCTCCAGTACACATCCACAGATGAGAATATTGCAGACATTCTCACCAAGATTTTTTCCAAGGCGATGGACAAATGAGTAGCATCGGGAAGAAATTCTCCCAGATTGGTCATGTTGATTTGACCAAGGGAGAATGATAGATTCACTCATAGGATTAGCCATTTGGATAGTGGTGAATGGCATAGGCACAATCTTTCTCCTATTAGTCATGCTGATTTGACCAGAAGTGAAAAAGATTCGAGGTGCTCCAGAGACAAGCTTGGCATGATGCAGAATGTCCACCCTCATTGTGAGGGAGGTGTGTTGTTTCTTCTCATGCCGGCTAGACCCTATGGCCAAGGGTTCCCTAGATCAATCATGTGAGGTGACTAAGGGGGTAATTCACTATCAGACCTGATGAGAGAAGACACATAACACACATAGTCGTGAGGACTATGGGAGTAGCTTCATGCTACTGGATGAGACTATAACTATGGCTGATGGCATTGTAGTAGCTGTGTGCTACTAGCTGATTGCTGCATAGTTATAGAGACATCGATTATGATTATGACTGATGGAATTGTATTAGCTGTGTGCTACTAGCTGATTGTTGCATAATCATAGGTATGACTATGGATGATGGAATTATAGTAGCCATGTGCTATTAGCTGATTGTTGCATAGTCATACAGATGATTATGGCTGATGGAATTGTAGTAGTTGTGTGCTACTAGCTGATTGCTGCATAGTCATTTGGATCCCGATTATGGCCGATGGCATTGTAGTAGCTGTATGCTACTAGATGATTACTGCATAGTCATGGAGGTTGCATACTATGATTATGGCCGATGACATGGCAGTAGCTGTGTGCTACTAGTTGATTGCTGCATAATCATAGAGATTGTTGGACTGCATGGTGGTAGCTTGTGTAGCTATCACTATTAGTTGATTACAGGAGATACACATTGTGTCTTTGGATAATAGCTGTGTGCTACTTGGAGTGGTCTTGTACCGCCATATAGTAGTGGTATACTACTATGGATCAACATAGTCATATTCTACTAGATGGCATTGTAGTAGTTGTGCGCTACTAGTTGATTTCCATGGAGACTACCAGTTCACATTGGGAGTAGCTGAGTGCTACTTGATTGCAGAGACTGTGATAGATGATTTAAGCTACCAATGGCATTGTGGTAGCTGTGTGCTACCAGCTGATTGTAGAGTAGTTAGTGGACTACTAGACAAAGACATCGTGAAAGATACCTCCCTAGCTAAGAGGGAGTGTTGATTTTTGGTAGCTGCGGGAGGATATTTCCCTCCTAGATGACCTTTCTTAGATGTAGAGAAGATTTTGGAAGCAAGAGATCCATTGGACAGATATTGAAATATCCTAGAAGAGAAGTCGACCTAGAAGAATAAAGAATAATGAAAATACACCTTCCCATAAGAGAAGTCGGACCAACTAGAAAGACAAGAAGACTATAAATAAGGGGGCACCTTATCTCATTTGTTGACTGACTCACACTCTCTTAGCTACACAGAAGTAAGGTGCAAGTTTGGAGAAGGTGACACAACTGCTACAATAACTCAATTTCTTCTTGTTCAATCTTTTTGGTATCTCTCTCTTGTGCACTACTCTTGGTAGTGGTGCGCTACTTTTGTATAGTGATGTTGTTGCAACTATGGTGGTATTTATGGTTAAGCTATCCCTTGAGAAAGGGTTTATTTGTTTGGACTTTCTTTGTGAAAAAAAACTATCTAAGAAAGGTTGATGGGTTTTTCCCCCATTTGGGGTTTTCCCAAGATAAGTCTCTTGTGTTCTTTTTGTCTCTTCTTTATGATGCTACTACTCAGTACATGATATATATATGTTAATGGTAATGAAGTAAAAGAACACTAGTAACTCTAATGCTCTGTAAATAAGGAAAATCTAACAAAAATGAGGGGTAACAATGGGGAAGAGTGAAATTCCTACCTTTCTTCTGTCATAAGTAAGGACAACCATAATTCCCTCAATTCTCTTGATGTCATTGAATTTAGGCATTCATGTTGTCACTCTCTAGTTCACACTCTACATTGCTCGTGCATGGGGCATTTTCTATCCATTATTGCTAACCATGAACCGAAGTCACACTAAAATGGATACAAGCGAGCAGGGAGGGAATGGATACAATTTTTTTCCAACAAAGTTGGATATGATATGATGGGGAAATGATTGACACACACATACATACTATATATATATATGTTCCAAGGAAAACACCTTGTGGAAAACCCTTCGAGTACATCCCCATGATCCATGTATGGTAAAGGCGGTAAATTGTCAGTCTTGATTATGGATCTTAATCTTGAGGGGATCAAGAGAGTCGAACTCATGACCTCCACAACTTTGGGGGAGAGATCTCACATTTGGCTCATGACCACTTAAGTTAACCCTTGAATCTATATATATGTTTCAAGGAAAACACCTCGCAGAAAACCCTCTGAGTACTTCCATATGATCCATGGATGGTAAACGAGGTAAACCATCAAGCTTAACCTTGAGGGGATCAAGAGAGTCGAACCCGTGACGTCCCCAACTTTGAAGGAGAGATCTCACGTTTGGATCATGACCACTTGATATATATATATATATATATATATATATATATATATATATATATATATATATATATATAT
>JASDQU010100003.1:203596-225563 GCA_032191745.1 Picea mariana
ATTTAGATTACCTTTCATCAATTAAATTGAAAGGATGAGATATAATGGGACTATGCTATGAAAAACTCTAATAGGACCATAAAATATAATTTACAACGTTCATCAATTAGATTTAGAAGCATTCACGTCATTTTTAACAACTAAAATTAGCAAACTCAAATATTATCATAGAGAATATTCTTCTATCCCAAGTGCCATAGATAAGCCAACCCCTATCAAGAATTTAATCAAGAACATGTCATCTACTTTTGAACATCAACTTCTAAATCCTAAAATTACTTAAAGGCTTAATCCAAGTTAGCATCTAATAAAAGAATACATCGATTACAACTCTAGAAGAGGTGTTGGAATTTGTTTTTAAACCCAAATTTGGAGGTCATTGGTGACTCAATTGAGGTGTATTTGGGTTCGTCCATTGATTGACTGGACAATCAATTAGTCATTGTGAGATTCGGTTGACTAATTGAACAATGCATAAAATGACTAAATTGATGGGTTTGTCTACCTGTTTGGGACCGAATTGGATGATCAAAATTGACTTAGTGCCTAACCAATCCCCTTAAAACATGGTTGAGTGATATTTTGAAAAGTGTGATGACATGCAATATTGTACTTTATGCTATAACACTATCTCTAGACACCGTTGACTTCTCTTGGATATGCTGTTTATTTTTATTGTTTAGACTGATAAAAATGAATGAAATAATATTAGAATATCGAATGTATATCATATGGAGAATTTTCTAAATGTGGCATCATCATAATTTTCTCCACGACATAAGAACAGGGGCATGCGAATGGACTAGCAATGGAGTACATTAGGTCAGAGGTTAAGAGTTCACATTAGTTCAAAAAAGGAAAAGAAAAACACTGAAGCTTGTTGAAAGATTATTGGAAATAAGTGTTGGTCCATGTCACCCTTTATAAATTCAGTTTGCTGTTTTGTAGGGCTGAAACTTCCACCATATCAATTTTGATATGCAAGTTGTTTTATTACATATACAAGTCTCTGGGGTTTATTGCAACAACTATGAGGAATTTGCGCAAAAGTTGAAAAAGAAGACAATAAAACATAATCATTGTACTTCTACACTAGGATATGACACTAACACTATAGTAGACAAACATTTGATGCAGTAAAATGCCCAAATATTAATGGTTTTTTGAACCAAATGTAAGCCTTGACTATTTTTGGAAAAATACAATGAGAAAATACCATTAAACATAAAAATTTAGATTACCATTCATCAATTTAGGGTGAGGGTTTAAGTCTTGATTTATAATATTTGAGGCTCAATTTAGGGTTAGGGTTGTATAGTTTGCCTTTAGGGTTCTTTATTTGTTTTTCTTCATGTCAAAAAAATCACTTTCTTTAGTAGAAAACTTTCCCAATAGCAACCAAAATGTTTCATAAAATCATGAAAGGTTTAAGGATCATGTTGAAAGGACTGGTTATGGCTTGGAATGTTTTAGTTTTTTGGACACGAATTGGAAACATTTTAGTGTCGTTTCCAAGCCGTATCCCCTCAACTTTAGTTTTCAAAATAAGGAATGATGTATCCCCCTTTTTACTAGATGTTTCCAGTAACTTAGCCATGAACCAATCAAGGATGTTGGGGGGGGGGGGATTGACCCAAATNGGGGGGGGGGGGGATTGACCCAAATCAACAATGTGAAGTGGATCGATAGACCTTGAATGGATGAGAGATGGTTTTAGGTGAGCATAGAGACTAGGCAAGTTAGGAATCCATCACCTCTTGTGCAACGCTTCTCCATGAGAATCCAAGTATTACTCTTGCAAAGCAATTTCCGGAAGGCAAACAACATATTGGACTCTTTCTTCTTGCATTGAAGAGCATTGGAGGGAAAAATATTCTTGAGGGACTATTTTGAGCATCAAAGGGAAAGGTATCCCTTGTGTTGTGTGGGGTAGTGGAAAAGAGTTCTATGGACGTTTCATGGTTGTCTGAGATGACTGCAATGCCCTGTAATGAATATATTGGTTGAGCATGAGAGAAAAAGGGTTGCATTGAGAGATATAGAATCTTGGAGCTTGGTTCCTTCACCTTGGTGGTCTCATAGATCGACTTGGGTTGGTATCTAAGTTGGTATGTGAGTGGTATCCATTGAAAGATAAGTATTCCATTGTTGTTTATATTATGAAAAGTTTGCTATTATTTTATGTTATAGAAATGTATATGATTGCATGCTTGTGTGTGAATGATTAGTTATGGATACATGTCAAGTTTTCACAACGAACCTAGCTAGTAGAAAAATTACACAAAGCTTGTGAGAGAAAGAAGAGAATAGAGACAAGCTTGAGAGAAATAATGAATTGTGTTAACTGATTGAGTAAAATGGTAAAATACGCATGATATACTCTACATGGCTAAGTCAATGCACCATAGTAGTGATCTGGAGAGATCTAGACACTCACTGATAGAAACCGAAGTAATCTGCCACCTACTCCTAGTTAACTGGTCCACACAATAATCATTTAACTGAGTCACACATGTGGAAGTGAGATAAACTCATGGAATCACAAGATATGTGCCCTCTTGGACACATGAATGAGATATGCACCCTCTTGGTGAGGAAACTGAGGTGAACATGAAACTGCTGGTGAGTGGACTCCACTAGTCTAATTGAGGTGTAACTCACTTTCAACTGAAGAGGGAACATGCCCTATTTTGTAGGAGGTGCCCTAATGTTTAAGGGAATATTATCAAGAGAGAATATTCTCATCCATGGAAGCGTCCTCAACATTGGACTATCAACCTTAGGAAAATAATTACCTAGTTGAGTGTGTAATATCTCCAACACCCCCTCTGAATACTACTAGGGTGTACATGATGAATGGGTATTGACAACCAAGGCCATGTTAGGTACCCATTTTATAATGCATCTAAGAATGAAACACTTAAAAAATAGAGGAAAGAGGGAAAACCTCATGGGAAACCCTCCTTCAAAGTATAATGCATAAAAAATGAAGAAGGAAGAAAGACAATTGCTAAGAAACTATGTCCTCAATCCAAGACGATCATGTAGAAGGTGGAACTTCTGCTCAGTAAATGTCTTGGTGAATATGTCTGCAGTCTATTCGGGAGATGGATAGTACTGCAAATCGATGATCTTGTAATGTACCAATTCTCTGATAAAATGCATATGGATATCGATGTTTGGTCTGTTGTCGCTGCATTGGGTCTTTGCAAAAATTGAGAGTACTATGATTGTCATACCAAATGACAGTCGAAAGATGGAACTGGATGCCGAGATCAGTGAGGAAGTTCTGAAGGCAAAGTTCTCGAATAATGATGTTGACTGCTCCTCTGTACTTGAACTCTGCTCATGATAGAGAAATCACTGACTGATTTTTTCTCGACCAATAGATGGGAGCAGAACCCAAACTAAGCACGTACCCATATGTGGACTTGTGATTTTGTGATATTTTCCAGCCTAATCAGAATTGATGAAGCCCATGAGATCCAATCCACAACCTACTGCATAGTGGATCCCATAACCAGTGGTTCCCTACACATATCTGAGGATGCGTTTGGCAGCCTTCCAGTGTATCTCATTCGACTCCTACATGTACCTAGAAACTTACCCTACTACATATGAGAGATATAGATGAGTGTGGGTGAGATATAGAAGGCTCCCCACAAGCTGTCGATACAAGGCACTATCCACCACTGGTGTATCCCTGCCATCCTCAATATTACCCCAGACAGAAAGGGTGTGGATGTCGACTTGCAGTTGGTCATGTGGATTCTAACAAAGAGATCCCTGGAATACTTAGTTTTAGATAGCTTGATGAATGAAGCATTTTGATTGTTCTCGAGACCAAGGAAATAATGCAATGGACCCATTTCTATCATAGAGAACCTGTTGTGCAGAATGTCTTTGACTGCAACAATCGTTGATGTTGAACTTCCTGTGATCAGGAGTTCATCAGCATAGAGAACTAATATCAACAAGGAGTTGAGGTTCTCAATATGTAGACATTCATATATGATTTGCATCTAGCAAAATGTTGAGGAAGGAAGTAGGCATCCATCTTAGCATACCATGATCTAGGCACTTGCTTGAGGCCATAGAGTGAATTTTTCAGTCGACATACTAAGGATGAGTTCTATATGAACCCCAGGGGATGCTCCATGTAAATCTCCTTTGAGATATCCCTATGAATAAAGGAATTCTTCACGTGCATCTTGTGAACTTCCCACCCCCTAGTTGTTGCAATGGAAAGGGCCAATTAGATGGAGTCCATATTTTCTACGAGAGCAAAGGTCTCATCATAGTCTATCCCATGGATTTGCTGAAAACCTTTGGCAACTAGTATTTCCTTGTACCTGCTTTTTTAATTTTCTAAAGGTGACTCAAGCACATGTAGTTTCTTTTCAATTTAGCATGAACTTGAACCATAAACAATGCAACAACACAATAGCTACAATAACCAATATCACAAGAAGACTAACCATGCACGAGACACAAGAAGTTATCCTGGGAAAATCCTTCTCAAACAAGGGAAAAACCCAACAATCCTTTTCTATAGAGTCAAGAGAAGATCACCCTCACACCATAAACCCTAGCACACACAAGAGGGTGCTCTATGACAAAGAAAGCTAGCGCATAGAATAAGTGCGCACTAAATTTCAGATCTCCACAATGTGTTTTGTGTGAATGAGATATGATCCTCAATGGGGATCTATCTCTCTAATAAATACATGACCTAACTCATCAAATAGATGTGTCTATTGGCACAATAGGGTGGACTTGTACAACTCAATAGTATAATTAATCTTTTACATAATATTAATTATCTTTACACAGTAGGGCCGGCTTGTACCGTTCACAATACAAAATTAGTGTTTTAAAATAATCTTACTCTTAGACAATATAACAAGGGATCTCACAAACATCCTCTAGTGATATGATACTAGGGATAAGTCCACATGTGCTCAACCACATGGGACGTCATTCTCAAAAATATCCACTCAACTAAATCCATAGGAGTATGAACTTGATCCAGAGGATCAAAATATGCTCAAAAATCAAAGTGCTCATAATTGCTTCAAAACAGACTCATTTATAGGCCTCATCCTCACGATCCCAAGCAAATTGAATGGGTTCAAACAGACATCGTATGCGAGAGATAACACGTTATGTCCTCTTTTCCAAAAATGAAAAATTTTGCTGACTGTACAGTCCGTACAATGCTGAGGTGGCAAGGTCGTACTGTTGATGTGGAAAGGTGTACTGGACATGTGGCAAGTGACCGTACTGACACGTGGCAGAGGCTGAAGTGGTGATGTGATGGAACAATTAGGATTTGACATGTGTCCTGGTGTGGGACCAATTGTATGGTGCCACGTGGCCCATACATGGGTTGCTACTTGCCATGTGGCACCCCCTCCATGTGTAAAAGGTTTTGGAATCCACCGATATTGAACCCGTGACCTCCGACATGGGCGAGTGACTTGGCACAGGCTGGGCTACTAGCTCGCTTGCCATATGGTTCTTACTCCATATCCATTGAAATTCTATTTAAGTTTAAATGAAATGTATTTTGGGCGGAGTTTGGGCCGGGGCTTATTCCCAACCCTTGGTCTTGCTCGCTACCACTTATGACCATACCGCAACTTTTAGTGCGAGTGTAAATGGTTAGCCTGGGTTGCTAGCCCAGCCCTTGGTTCCACATAAGGCGGGAAAGTTCAACAATTGCCAATAGAGCAGCGAGAAGATAGGTCGACGCTCGGCCACATGGGGGCCACACGACCACGACCTCCACCCTTGAGGTCTCTAATGGTGCTAACAGTGCGATATAATGCTTGATTTTGTGGGATGCGCGTGTGTGATGAGTTTGTGGCACAAAAAACACATAGAGGCTAGGCTAAGTTATTATGGGTGCATTTTGGTGAGTAGAGACAACAAATAATTGGGAGAAACTTCGAGGGAGTGATTCCAACTCAGTTTTTGGCCAAACCAGGTGCAGGAAGAGCCTGAATAGGGGTTTTTGGACGTTCTGGAGCCATTGAAGCCATCCATTTCTCATTCTGAGCATTGGAAAGCACTAATTTTGACACTTTGAGCATTAATGAAAATGATCCATTGGAAKTTTGACTAGGAGATGTAGCCCAAGAGAGGGGTGGACTCCTTTATCATTTTGCTGTGTTAATGTGTGTATTTTGATGGTCRTTTATGACTATTTATGCTGCTCATGATTAAGTAAAAACTCATTAATTTTTATGTGTTTGTAACTTGATCCTATTACTCAAGAACATACAAATTTAACTTGCAATTTTAAAGAGACTCAAGCCTTTCATTTTCAAATCAAGTTGGTATCAGAGCATAGGTTTTTGAAGGTTTGATTGTTTTCAAGTTTTTGTGTTTTGATGCTTACAAGGTTGAAGCTAACAAGAGGAGAAGGTCAACTTGTAGAGCCAAGTTCTCAACTTTCAAGAAGGAGAACTACCTAATCACCTCAAGCTTCGAGGAGATATTCACCAAGTATGGCTCATGAAGAGAGTCACGAAACTCTTACTTTAGAGGATGAAACATTCATAAAATATTTCTATGATATGACAGAGATGGTGAAAGTTTTATTTGAAGAAAAAAATGAAAGGTTGCAAGGTGAAAGCTCAAACCCTCCAAAGGGTAATGGAGATAGTGGTGATAAAAATCCAAAGGGAAATAGAGGGAATGGTGATACTCCACCTCCTTCACCTCCATATTCCACCTATTCTACCATTTCACAACCACCTCCAAATTCTCCAAAAGAACATGGTAAAATTCCTCTACAAACTCCTTTTCTTAAGATTGATATTAAGTTTGAATTGATTATGTACAATGGAGAGGTAAATACTGAGAAATTAGATAATTGGATTCGTCAGATTGAAGTGTATTGTAGGATACAAAGGATCAAAGATGATGAAACTAAGATTCAACTTGCTTCTCTTAGATTGGAAAGTGCAACACTCATTTGGTGGGAAGCCAAAACTCAAGAGGACATGAAGAAACATGGTAAAGTTTTATCCTCTTGGAATGGTTTTATTGTTGCACTTAAAAGACAATTTTATCCATTAGCATACATGCAGAAAGCTATTATGGATTGACAAAACTTTAGACAAGCTAAAGGGAAAAGTGTTCAAATCTACACTCAATAATTTAGAAGAAGAGATTTGATTTTGGGTATATATTTATCTTCTCAAGAAACTTTAGTCAAATATATTGGAGGATTGCATAGCTACTTGAGGCACACAATACTTATGTTTAAACCTACAAGTCTAGATGAAGTTTGTGTATAGGCAACTCATTTGGAAGCAAGAGGGAGGAATGAACCTCAAGAGGGAAGCAATAAGCTTTTTTTTCATGGAGACAAAGGAAAGAAGAAGTTCAAGGGAAATGGAAGAAATAATGCTTCAGTCAAGAAAGAGGGAGAGAAACTCACATGTAAACATTGTTCAAAGGATGGCCACGATGAAGACCATTGCTGGAAACTTCATCCTGAAAAGAGACACAAAAATTTCAGCCATAAGGGGAAACCAAAGACTACTACAACTACACAACATGATTTAGGTTCTGATTCGGGTGATGAAACACATATTACAACCATGGGTTTTCAAGGTAAGGATTCTATTGCAAGTACTAGTTCTTCAAGTAGTAGTAGCCTCAATGAAACTTGACATGAAAAATAAAGAATTTGATTTTACACATAAGGGTTATTTCAAAGCATACCAAGATAGATACTCTTTTTGATACTGGATCTCAAGCAAACCTCATATCTGAAGACACTGCCAAGAAACTAAAATTGGAAACTACTCCACATCCTAAACCATACCCTCTAGGATGGATATGTGACAATGCCAAATTGCATGTGACAAGAAGGTGTAAACTTAGATTTGCCATCATTGCAAATTTTATAGATGAGGTAGAGCCTGATGTTATTCCATTGGATATCTATGGTATTGTCTTGGGAAGCCCATATTTATATGATAGGAGAGCCATCTTTCATCGTCATTAGAACAAGTATCATTTGTTTAAAAATGGAGTTGAGTACATTTTTAGAGCACATACAAAGAAGTTGAAATTTTCACTTGTAAATGCTCGACAAATGAATAGATTAGTCAATGCTATTAAAAATTTTGTCCTCTTGATGATCAATCCCAAAGACAATGTTGAAAAAGAAGCTTTCCAAGGTTGTGATGCAAAGTTGAAATCTGATTTATATGAGGTTGTTAACCAATATGATGAGATGTTTCAGGAACCAAAAAGTTTTCCTCAAAAAACGGCTATCCAACATGAGATACAGCTGCAACAAGATTGTCCTCTTCCAAACATTGGTATGTACAGGATGTCAGTCATGGAGAATGCTGAAATTAAAAAACAAATCCAAGAGTTTCTTGACAAAGGGGTGATCATGCCAAGAACATCGCCATGTGGATCAACAATTGTTTTAGTGCCAAAGAAATATGGTACATGCTGCATGTGTATATATTTCAGGGCCTTGAATAAGATTACGGTAAATAATCATTATTCTCTTCCTAGAATCGGTGATTTTCTTGATCAATTGAAAGATGCTAAGTATTTTACTAAGTTGGATTTGAGAAGTGGATATCATCAGATTAGGATTGCTGAAGGAGACACTTGGAAGACAACTTTCAAAACAAATCAAGGTTTGTTTGAGTGGATGGTAATGCCATTTGGACTTTGTAATGCTCATGCTACATTCATGAGAGTCATGAATGATGTTTTAAGGCCTTTTATTGATGATTGCGTGATTGTCTACTTGGATGACATTTTGATATTTAGAAAATATCGTGAAGAGCATGATATGCATGTAAAGCAAGTTTTGGATGTCTTAAAAAAATAAAAATTGTTTTTTAAGATGTCTAAATGTGAGTTTGGAAAGACCTCACTTGTTTACTTGGGGAATATTGTTGGAGGAGGAGAACTGAAAATTGATCCTTCCAAGGTCAAAGTCATTTTAGATTGGCCCAAGACCAACAATGTGACAGAGGTAAGAATCTTTTTGGGAGTAGTCCAATATTGGAGAAAGTTTATTGCTAACTTCTCTTCAATTGCAGCTCCATTGCATGCAGTGACAAGCATCAAGCAAGTTTTCCAATGGGGAAAAAGATTTTGATGCATTAAAGGAGAAGATTAGTTCAGCTCCAGTTCTTGCACTTCCTAATTTGAGACAACCATTTGAGATCCAAATAGATGCAAGCTATTATGCAATGGGATCAGTCTTGTTGCAACATGGTAAACCCATTTGATTTTATTCTGAAACTTTTAATGGTGCTGTCATTAATTATCCTACTTATGATAAGGAGTTGTATGCATTGGTGCAAAATGTGAAAAAATGGAAACGTTATTTGTTGGGAAAATAAAATATCATTCACACAGATCATCAACCATTGCAATACTTACAATCACAAACAAAGATACAACAAGCAAGGCACTTCATATGGATGAGTTTTCTACAACAATTCCACTTGGTTATAAGGTATAAGAAAGCAATTTATAACAAAGTTGCTGATATGATTTCTAGACCTATTGTTAGTGCTTCAATTATTCTTAAGCATAATTCTACCACGCATGAGAGCTATGTTGAACATTATGCTTTAGATGCTGATTTTAAAGAGGTTTATGTAACTTTGTGTCATTCTAACCAAGTTGAGGAATTGGATTACCATGTGCATGATAAGATTTTGTATCATCTTGGCAAGCTATGTATTCCACAGGATGAAAGAGTCAACATCATAAAGGAATCTCATTCTTCTCCTATTGCTGACCACTTTGGTGTAGGAAAGACAATGGATAATTTGAAAAGGTATTTCTATTGGCCTAAAATGAATGAAAGTGTTTCAAGATATGTAAGAGAATTTTCTTTATGTGCTACAAGCAAGCCTAACACTAGAAAGTTGGGTTTGTATACTCCACTTCTGGTTCCTTCTCGTCCTTGGGAAAGCATTTCCATGGAATTTGTAGGAGGTCTACCTATGTCTAAAAGAATCATGATTATCTTTATGTTGTGGTTGACCGTTTCAACAAAATGTGTATTTTGATGTCTTGTAAGAAGCAAGTTACAGCTGAACAAACGTCACAAATGTTCTTTCAACATGTTTGGGTTTCCTAAATCCATTATTTCTGATCGATATTCTCGATTTATTGGGAACTTTTGGTCAAGCTTATGGGCACTCATGGACACCAAGCTGAAAAAGAGCACAACTTTTCATCCACAAACCGATGGTCAAACAAAAGTGGTTAATAGAACAATAGTGCATCTTCTTTGTGGTTATTGTAGCAAGCATCCTAAGCTTTGGGATGAGCACCTACACTACATTCAACATGATTACAACCGGTCTAAGCACTCTTTGACTGAAACATCTCCATTTGAGGCATGTTTTGGCTATTTTCCAAAATGGCCTTTAGATTTTATCTTTGGGAAAGATATTTCTATTGATGGTCAATATGACATTGATAGAGAAAAGAATTTCATTGAACAAATTCAGTTGGTGCATCAAATGGTACAAGAATAGTTGGAAAAGAGCCAAGCCAAGTACAATACAAGACATGAAAAGCATCTTGTTGATCACAATTTCCAAGTTGGAGACGAAGTTTGGCTTTACATTAGAAAAGAGAGGCTTAAAGGAGAAGGTAAAAAACTGAAACCAATTAGATATGGACCTTTCAAGATTCTTGAAAAGATTGGTAACAATGCCTTCCGTTTGGATTTGCCTCCTTATATGCAAATGCATCCAATTGTCAATGTTGAGAATTTGAGATTGTATGAGCCTCCTTTGATTGATGATCAAGGAGAGCATGTTTAGATTCCTTCCATAGATGATTTCTCGCCAGAATATCTTTCAGAACTGCACGAAGATACAATCCTTGACAAGAGGATGAGAACTTCAAAATGAGGGAATGTGGAATACCTTCGAAATGGTCTAAAAGGAACAAATCCAAACAAGTCCAAATGGATTGAGGTTGGAAAGGTGAGGGAACTATACCCTTATCTTCAGAGAGACTGAAAGTAATCTTTTGGAGGTCCAAAAGATTTCCAATGGGGAGGAGTGATCCAAAGGATCAAAATATGCTCAAACATCAAAGTGATCAGAATTGCTTCAAAATGGAATCATGCGCAAGCCTTGTCCTCATGATCCCAATGCAACTTGAATGGGTTCAAATGAACGTCATATGTGAGAGATATCTCGTTCTGTCCGCTTTGCCAAACAAGAAAAAATTTGCTGACTGTACAGTCTATACAGTGATGATGTGGCAATGTTGTATTGCTGATGAGGAAAGGCCATACTGAACATGTGATAGGTGACCATACTTGTTAGCACTGCCATTTTTCTTTCCATTTAAAGTTGGTTTTTAGTCACGTTGTGACCCATGCGTCCAAACATGTGAAGTCAGGTACGTGAAAATGAAAGAGTCTAAATTAGTAAGTTTCCGGTTGGCCCTTGGAAACGGGAAGAGGTGTCAGAGTCGAAGCATACGTAAATAGTATGGGCATATCGTTCCCAAAGAGACAGGTCTTGTCAAAAGTTAGTCTTTACTTGCCCCAGGTCGAGTCAAGAAGTTAATGGAAGTTGTTTCGGCAATTGTTGTGGCTATTATTAGTTCATCACAAGGGCCGAAGGAATAAAAAATCACGGCGTTCGCATCATGTATGCCCTGCAAACCTTATCGCCTGTACCTTGCACGCAGGGATGTGTTATGGAAGATCTCTGGTTCAATCCGAAACATCTAGTCACCATGAATTCAATATTCTTTGTCATGATTCTACCTTTCGTCCGATCTGTTATAAATCTCAGAGTTTCTACACTCATTTTGTCTGTGAAATCAGATTCAGGCTATGTCTGTAAGTTTTCTCGTAGTCCCAGGTCGATTGAATTCTCCATTTTGGGAATTTGCCTGATATACTACGCAAAATATAGATATTCGCCGTGCCATGGCGACTTCTCAAAACGTGAATAAGGGTGTGCGAAGTGGTAGGATTTCTAGACCCAAGCCCCAAAGTGATTGGGATATTTCTTTCTCACTCACAATATGCAATCCCAAGGATAAAAGGGGATTTTTCCGGTCGCTCACAGGAATGACGACATCACACAGTGCATAACCTGGAGTGGGAGAAACTGTGCAAGAAATAAGGAAAGTAGAAGTCTTGTCTCCTCAGCAACGGATACCTTGGAGAAGAGGTAGACCAAGGAAGAACAAGGAAGATGTGAAAACCCGAATATCAGATGAAACGTGCGCATGATCGATTGCTGAAAAATTACTAATGTGCATCGTCTGCCTGGAACCTTTGGAAGGTACTAGTCGAGAAAGCAGGAGCAAGACAAGGAGGATGGATTCCTCAGGCTCAAATGATCAAGAGACAATTCAAAAACTGAAGCAAGTAAAGCTAGCCATCACCGAAATGTACCAAGAAAATAGGGAGATGATAATACAGATGGCGACAAAGATCACAGAAACATCAACAACACAAGGTCATGAAGGGAACGTGACATGGTTAAAAAGACATCTCCAGGAGGCGCATGATACACACAATGGCTGTCAGAAGAAAGGAATGCCATACACTCCAGAGAATGTGAAGCGGCTGAAGAGATAGTCTTCGCAGCTCTCACCAGCGAGCAAAAGAAACAAGATTAACCGAGTCTTTTCCTGTATTCACAAACAAAGGGAAAATCTTGATAATTTTTGAAGGAAACATCGCCCAAGACATTTTTCCATTTTCATAACGGCCATGACTGTCTACCTCCACTTGACGTGCACTTTTCCTCCCAGCACATGAACACGCGACAAAAAATCATAGTAGTTACAACAGACAACGAGACTATGACAGACACTTGTCCATCTAGATACCCTATCGACAAACCAAACCCCTGTGGTAGATTACAATGATCATGATGTAGCTAGATGTGCCTTTTGTCTATTTTTGGAAAATGTCATGCAAAGAGTTTTGTAATGCAGAATAGTGAGTCCCCTAGTTTGTAGAGTTAGCAGTTAGAAGAGTAGGGCAGCCCAAGCGACGCCCTCGTTTATATATTTGATATTTTCGATGTAAGCCTGGTTGGTTGGAAAAATCGGTATAGACAGTAGCTGTTGTATGTAATTTGAGTTTGACCGAAATTTAATGCAAAGGTCCTGTAACTTTGACGAAAAGATTCTAATTCTAGAAGTTGGATGTATTGTTTTCCATTTCTCGCATACATGCTTCTTGTTATCTTTGTTCATCTATTTTTCTGTCTATTTCAGAATGAATTTTCGAATCTATGGATTCGCTGTGCAACACCCCTTGTTCGCACCACTTAGAAACAATGTTTTCTTCTAAAAGTTAACTCCAAATTCACCTACAACGGTGCTTCGATTTGATTTCTATAATTTATGTCTGCCACACATTACTATTTTGCATTGAATATTGTTTCTCGCTTAGCCTTTATCCTCTCAAAGTTTAGTCACCGAGTCATTTGTTTTCGTTGTTTCCTCGAACCGACTCCATAGACCAAAGTCTTATTTTCTTGCACCAATATAACCAGAACCCATTATACCAAAGTGTTAAATCTATCCACTTCTTTAAATTCATATCCCACGCGGAGATCGTGCCTCCCGAAAGAGTCCTCTCTGGATCCAAAAGGCTAGTTTCGGGTCTCAAATTTGGTTGAAAATTTTACCTTCGTCGTCTATTTATCACCCGAACATATTTACAATGTGCTAACATTCTGGCGCCATTGCCAAGGATGAAATTGAATAGATTTTCCCTGGGAGAACGACTAACGTTGCAGTTTGACCCATGAGGGTAATAGAGGGACAAGCATCAATACTGAATGAAACCTTTACCCTGGCGACTCCAAATAAAAAACACCAGTAGCATCAAGTAGCGTAGTTCAGGAACCCTAGCTCCAAAGACTATCTATACCAGAGAAAATCCTGACCCAAACCCTACGGAGCCTGTGTACGACCCTGAGAAGATTCTGTGAAAAACTAGAGAGAAAGCGCCAGACCCATTCTATTACCTGGACAAAAGTCTGTCCTTACCAAAAGATGACGTGAAAAGCATCAATGACCTTGAGTTTGACGCATTCTTCTAACAAACCCTTTTTAGGTCTAAGTCAGAAACTAGCTTGGACGAGACAATTTTTGACCTGAAAAAATTCCAAGCCCTAGTGTATAATAATACCCCTCAAACTCCCAACCCTCCTAGAGCCATGGTCGCCAGATTCACCCCCCTCATTCTGCCAGCCCAGCTGCATGACCTACCCCAAAATTACAACCAGAGAATTAAACTCTACGATGCTGAAGGTAACATTTCAGCCCAGAAGCATCTAGATTGGTTCAACGACTTCATCGACCTGTAAGAAGTAGTATATGCAGACATGGAAAAGAGGCTATTTGCTCAAAGTTTTACGGGGGAGGTAAGGAAGTGGTTCAAATCCATATGAACAACAAGGATTCAAGACTTTGCCATGTTCGAAACATCTTTCATCAATAGATGGGGGGACAAGAAGAACCCCTTGCAGTTGTTAATGCAGTATAATAATATGAAGAAGGCACCAGAGGAGACAGTGAAAGAATTCTCAACCCATTTCATGAAAGTTTATAACTCAATTCCTACAGAAGTCTAGCCACCTCTCGAGGATGCGTAGTTACGATACACTGTCTCCTTCAATAATGATTTCACCTTGTTGTTGAGAGAGCGAATATCAATGAGTCTAGATGCGATAATGAGCAATGCAATTGAAGTTGAGGTGAATATGATGGCATCGAGGAAGATCAAACCAATATTTAAGAGAGGTGATAAGAGGCCCTAAGGAGACGCGTAACCATCAACGTCAAGATCCGCAGATGACAAATTCAACTTAATGATGAGAACCATGGAGAAGCTAATGGAGAAAATGTATGTAGGAAATAGACCCACTTCCCAAGAAGAGCATGACTCCCAGCCCCGAAATCAGAACCTCAGGAGGGGTCAAGTTCCTCAAATCAGGCAGAGGGAACATAGGGAGCAGAGAGATCAAGGTGACCAACATACAAGGCCCCCATTCCAAAATAACTACGCGGATGAATATTTCGATCAGATGTTCGAAGACCAAATGCATTGTTGAGACGACAAGAACCCACACATGTTTTTGAAAAAGAGTGAACATGATCGGTACATGAGAAGATATGACGATGTTATGCTAGAGACAAATGATGCATGGATTGGGGAAACCGATGACCTGTTGTCCTGGGAGACAGAAGAATTCAGAAAGGGGTATCAGAACGGTATCATGTAGTTTCATAGGAAATATAACCTCAGGAGCAAGGAAGTGTTTTCCAAGCCTCAACAGACTAACCCCATAAGGAAAACTCCAGCGGACACCCCTTCCACAAGTCGACCGAGGTCGGACAACATGACCAAGGATGCGACGAAGAAGAACAAGTCGAAAGAGGAGGCTCTGAAGAAAAATCCGGAAACGAGCCAAGAAGCAGGTGGAAAAGAGGTAGAGAAAGTCTGTCCTCCCTTTAATTTTGAGCATGAAATGGATAAAATCAAAATCTCTGTCTCGTTCAATGAACTCATCAGAAAGTGCAAATATTTGGAACAAATTATTAAAATGTTGAAAACAGGGGGGGGGGATACTTTGAATGTACAAGATGATCACCCTGCTATTTTTTTGGTCCGCGCGTCGAGGAGACAAGTGATACCGAGGACGTACATCCGTTCTAAGTCAGTCTGAAGGTTCATGAAATGACCTTGCACAACACCATGCTGGATTCAGGTGTGTCACATAACCTCATGCCAAGGTGATAATGGATGAATTGGGTTTGGATATCACTAGAACATACAAAGACCTTTTCTCTTTTGATTCGAGGAAATTCAAGTGCTTGGGTCTCATCAAGGACTTGGTTGTGTCATTTTCCCAAATTCCTTCAAAGAACATGGTTATGGACGTAGTCGTGGTGGATATACCCCCTAAGTTTTGCATGCTGCTGTTGAGATCATGGGCTGTGAAGTTAAAGGGGACCTTGCAAATGGACATGTCATACGCCACCATTCCTATCTTCAGCCAGGACAGATGACTGTACAGGGAAGTGCTGTTGAAATACATGGTAAGAAGAAAAATGCATCCAAACAACCACCCCATATACTCCATTGACACTGAGGTTGGTTCTTCTATTTTCTATAATGATTTGAGTTTTGAAGAGGAAGAGCCAACAATCATCGTGACAAATGATGAGGAAATCATGCAGAAAGCAACATAGTGCGCCAACCTAAAAGACCGTGCAAAAGATGAGGTGTGGAACATGAGTTTCGATGATTCTGTTAGAAATCAAGGAGCAGGTGCCAGCGTGTGGGTAAGCCCCCCTAAAGTGGGCACAAAGCTGCGCTCATATAAGCTCACGTTCGAATGCACAAACAACATGGACAAGTATGAGGCACTGATTCTGGGCCTAAAGGTGTTGAAAGAATTAGGCGTAAAGAGGATAACAGTGCGCGGAGACTCAAAACTGGTCATAAACCAAGTTAAACATGTACAMCAAACAAAGCACCCTAGGCTGAGAGTGTACAGAAACATGGCGCTGGACCTCCTTGAGGAATTTTCAGAGTATGAAATATCGGCTATCCCAAGGGAGAAAAGTAAAATTGCCGATGYGTTGCCACCTCGGCCTTGGTTTTTAAGATCCGCATATTCCCAAAAAAAAAGTACGAGATTGAAGTCAAAGAYAGGCCGACAGTGCCTGCTAATATAAAATACTGGCAGGTGTTTGAGGACGACACACATGTAGAAAGATTTCTTCAGATGAGCGAMAATTTCGCTAATACAAACATTGATGACGAATGTTGCTGGGATGAAKATGGGAGCCTGGATGCGTGCATTAATGACGACCCTTTCAAGAGCCAGATCGCGGGAAGGGACATAATTCAACTGAAAAATAATATCATTCCGAAAGGGTTAGTGCCGCTGGAAAAGCTATTTGATGAAAACGACGTGGCTAAAAATCCCAAGATCACTGCAAGTGAAGAGGACGTGGAGGACTGCAACATCGGGACTGAGGAGAACCTAAAAATGATAAAATTATCGAAAATGCTCAGTCCAGAGGTCAGACAAGACTACGTCAAACTCATGAAGGATTTCCCCGATGTTTTCTCATGGAGTTATGACGATTTGAAGGTGTATGACACTGAAGTAATTCAACATGTCATCCATCTCAAAAAAGATCAGAAGCCATTCAAACATAAGATACAATGGATAAATCCCCTGTTACTGCCACTGATCGAGAAGGAGGTAAAGAAACTATTCGAAGCTAAGATTATCGTTTCTATAAGATTCTCGAAATGGGTAGCTAATTTGGTACCTGTAAGAAAGAAGAGCGGTGAAATAAGAGTGTGTGTGGACTTCCAAAACTTGAACAAAGTGTCCCTCAAAAGACCACTACCCTCTCCCTAAAATGGACTATATCCTGAAAAAGGTGGCAGGGTCCCAAAATATGTCCATGTTGGATGATTTTTCGGGGTATAACCATATCGTGGTCCACCCAGACGACAGAGAAAAAACAACTTTCACAACCCCATGGGGAACATTCATGTACACCAATATGCCCTTTGGCCTGATGAACACTGGAGATACTTTCCAAAGGGAAATGGATAATGCGTTTGTCGACAAAAAGGACAAGTTCATTGTGATCTATCTGGATGACATCACGGTGTACTCCACCTCCGACGAACAACACCTCGAACATCTCAGAAAAGTTTTCCATAAGTGCAGGAAGTTCGACATATCGCTAAATCCAAAGAAATCAAATTTCAGGGTTGAAGAAGGGAAGTTGTTGGGGAACATTATCTCAAAGGAAGGCATTAAGATAGAACCTGGTAGGGTGGAAGGAATCCTAAAGATAGTCACTCCGCGCAATAAAAAAGAAGTGCAATCCTTCCTCGGAAAAGTAAACTTCTTGAGGAGATTCATCCCAAACCTCGCATAAATCATAAAGCACATAACCTGCATGCTCAGGAAGGGAAACGAGATCAAGTGGAACTTGGAGGCCAAGAGGTCTTTTGAAGATATCAAGGTTGTGCTTAATAAATCTCCTGTGCTAGCCAGTCCAAACTTTACGAAAGATTTCATCCTATTTTCATTCGCCTCAGAACACACCATCGACGACGTCCTGTTGCAGAAAGACGAGCATAACTTAGAAAAACCCATAGCCTATTTCAGCCGAACACTGGACGATGCTCCACTAAGGTACGACATTATGGAAAAAAAAGCATACACCTTAGTGAAAGCCTTGAAAGAGTCCAGGACATACATATTGCACTCCCATGTCATCGCTTATGTGCCCAACAACTCAGTAAAGGATATCCTGACTCAACCTAACCCGAAAGGAAAGAGAGGCAAGTGGATAGCGGCCATGCTGGAATACGATCTTGAGATCAAGCCTACGAAACTGATCAAGGGTCAGGGCCTTGTGAAGCTAATGGTGTAGTCGGACTGCAACACTGTAGGAATGAATTTTATCGCTGATATTTCATAATGCCATGAAGAAGAAAGAACTACACAGTTGTCTCAAGAGTTCATTAATTCACCATGGTATGCAGACATCATCTATGTGTTGGAGAATCTCCAGGCTCCTCCGGGTGTAAATAAGACTAAGGCCAAATTTCTCAAGCTTAAAGCGGTCAAGTTATGCATCCTGGACAATTCACTCTACTGGAAATATCTTGGGGGAATGTTGCTGAGTTGTTCGCTGGAGAATTATGTGAAGCGGGTCACAGAATAATTTTACAAGGGCGATTGTAGGGGACACCATTACTTATAACCACTGCGCACAAAATTCCGAGGGCAGGTTACTATTGGCCTACAATATTCACAGACGTGTAAAAATAAGTCTCCAGCTGCCATGAATGCCAGATTTTCGATGGGAGAAGAAAGATGCAGCCCCTGCCACTGAAGCTGATCTCAATCAAGGCTCCAATCATGTAGTGGCATTTGGATTTCATAGGGGAAATAAATCCGCCATCCTCGACGCAGCACAAATGGATACTCACGGCCACTGACTACTTCACGAAATGGATAGAGTCAATTCATACGAAACAAGCTACCGACACAGTCATCATTCATTTCCTGGAGATAAACATCTTGTCGAGGTTCGGATGTCCCGTCAAGATCATAACAGACAATGTAGCCACATTCAAGTCTAAGAGGATGGAAAAGTTTTGTTAGGATTACAATATAACCCTGGGGCATTCCACAATGTACTATCCACAAGGAAACGGGTTAGAAAAATCCTCGAATAAAAGCCTAACCGGGATCATCAAAAGGATACTATAGGATAATAAGAAAGCTTGGCCTAAAAATCTTATCTAGATGCTGTGGACAGATCAGGTTACCACCAAGAAGTCCATCTCAACGTCGCCTTTCCAGATTGTATACGATGCAGACGTAATTTTTCCTACTACATTGGGGCTTCCTGTCAGAAAATTGTTGCAAGAGCAGGAGGCCGATCCAAATGAAGTGAAAAGAAGAATAAATCAGTTGGTTCACACACAACAGATGAGGGAAAAAGTGTACAATCGATCGCAACTCTACTAGGAAAAGATAAAAAGGGCATTTGACAAGCGTTCCAAGCCAGAGGATTTTTGGTTGGGTGATATAGTGTTGAGATGGGACACGAGGAATGAGGACAAAGGAAAGCATGAAAAGTTCGACCATATTTGGACGGGTCCATTCAAAATCAACGATTATTGCGGGAACAATGCTTATTTCCTAGAAGGTTTGAATGGAGAATTCTTTGGTTGGGGGCCTGTAAATGATAGGTTCCTCAAGCATTATCTGATGAAATAAAATCCGTTTAATTCATTTGTCATTGTAAATAGTCATTTTATTTTTTGCATCGAGTTAGTAGGTTAGCAGAAAATTGAATCCCGAAGCGAAGGCCCTAAGTTTATGCTGAGTCTTTAGAAGCTGCGTCGATAGGTTTAGGTTGTGTTTTGTTTTTTGTATTATAGTGCCAAAGAGTCGAAATAAGGCCCAATGGTTAGGCACCTGGTCTACTGTTCTTTGCTACCTCGCGGGGAGGATAACATCCCCGTTGGAGCCACCTGTTAGCACCGCCATTTTTCTTTCTATTTAAAGTCGGTTTTTAGTCGCATTGTGACCTATGTGTCCAAACATGTGAAGTTTGGTACGTGAAAATGAAAGAGTCTAAACTAGTAAGTGGCTAGTTGGCCCTTGGAAATGGGAAGAGGTGTCAGATTCGAAGCATACGTAAATAGTATGGGCATATCGTTCCCAGAGAGTCAGATGCTGTCAAAAGTTAGTCTTTATGTGTCCCAGGTCGAGTCAAGCAGTTAATGGAATTATTTTCGGCAAGTGTTGTGGCTATTATCAGTTCATCACGAGGGCCGAAGGAATGAAAAGTCGTGGCGTTCGTATCATGCATTCCCTGCAAACCTTATCACCTATACCTTGCACGCAGGGATGTTTTATGGAAGATCTCTGGTTCGATCCAAAACATCTAGTCGCCATGAATTCAGTATTCTTTGGCACGATTCTTCCTTTTGTCCAATCCGTTATAAATATCAAAGTTTCTACACTCATTTTTTTCTGCAAAATTAGATTCAGGCTATGTCTGTAAGTTTTCTCATAGTCCCAGGTCGATCAAATTCTCCATTTTGGACATCCGCCYGATATACTGCGCGCAAGATAGATATTGGTCACGCCATGGTGACTTCTCAAAATGTGAATAAGGGTGCACGAAGTGGTAGGATTTCTAGRCCCAAGCCCCAAAGTGATTGGAATTCTTTCTCACTCACAACAGACATTCCCAAGGATAAAAGGGGAATTTTCCCGTCGCTCACAGGAATGACGACATCACACAGTGCAGAACTTAGAGTTGGAGAAACTGCACGGGAAAGAAGGAAAGTAGAAGCCTTGTCCCCTTAGCAGCGGATACCTTGGAGAAGAGGCAGACCAAGGAAGAACAAGGAAGCTATGGAAACCCGAATCTTAGATGAACCGTGCGCACGATCGATCGCTGAAAAATTACTGATGCGTGCCATCGGCCTGGAACCTTTGGAAGGTACTAGTCGAGAAAGCGGGAGTAGGATAAGGAGGATGGATGCCTCGAGCTCAAATTATCAAAAGATAGCTCAGTAGCTGAAGCAAGCAAATCTAGCCATCACCAAACACTACCAAGAAAACAAGGAGCTATGAAAATAGTTGGCGACAAAGATCACAGAAGAATCAACAACATAAGGTCACGAAGGGAACATGATGTGGTTAAAAAGACAACTCTAGGAGGTGCAGGATACAATTGTACAACGACGCGAAGCACAACGACTGTCAGAATAAAGGAATTACAGACACTCTAGTGAATGTGAAGCGATTGAAGAGATAGTCCGCGTAGCTCTCACCAATGAGCAAAAGAAACAATATTAGCCGAGTCTTTTCATGTACTCGCAAACATAAGAAAAATCTTGATAATTGTTTAAGGAAACATCGCTCGAGATATTTTTCCATTTTCATAATGACCGTGACTGCCTACCTCCACTTGCCGTGCACTTTTCCTCCCAGCACATGAACACGCGGTAGAAAATCAGAGTAGTTATAGCAGACAATGAGACTCTGACAAACACTTGTCCATCTAGATACCCGATCGACAAACCGAACCCTTGTGGTGGATTACAATGATCATGATGTAGCCATATGTGCCTTTTGTCTATTTTTGGAAAACGTCATGCGAAGAGTTTTGTAACGCAGAATAGTCAGTCCCCTAGTTTATAGAGTTAGTATTTAGAAGAGTAGGGCATCCCAAGCGACATCGTCATTTATATATTTGATCTTTTCGATGTAAGCTAGGTTTGTTGGAAAAATTCATATAGACAGTAGCTATTGTATGTAATTTGAGTTCGACCAAAATTTAATGCAAAGGTCCTGTAACTTTGATGAAAATATTCTAATTGTAGCAGTTGGAT
>JASDQU010100003.1:226195-240680 GCA_032191745.1 Picea mariana
AGTAGGGCATCCCAAGCGACATCGTCATTTATATATTTGATCTTTTCGATGTAAGCTAGGTTTGTTGGAAAAATTCATATAGACAGTAGCTATTGTATGTAATTTGAGTTCGACCAAAATTTAATGCAAAGGTCCTGTAACTTTGATGAAAATATTCTAATTGTAGCAGTTGGATTAATTTTTCCCTTTCTCGCGTATGTGCTTCCTGTTATCTTTGTTCATATCTTTTTCTGTCTATTTTAGAACAAATTTTCAAACCCGTGGCTTCGCTACACAACGCCCCTTGTTCGCACCACTTAGAAAAAACATTTTCTTCTAAAAGTTAACTCTGAATTCACCTGCAACGGTGCTCCGAGTTGCTTTCTATAATTTCTTTCTACCACACATTACTATTTTTCACTGAATACTGTTGCTCGCTTAGCCTTTATCCTCTCAAAGTTTAGTCACTGATTCATTTGTTTCCGTTGTTTCCTTGAACCGACTCCATAGCCCAAAGTCTTATTTTCTTGCACCAATATAACTAGAACTCATTATACCAAAGTGTTAAATGTAGACACTGCTTTAAAKCCATATCCCGCGTGGAGATCACGCCTCCTGAGAGAGCCGTCTCCGGATCCGAAAGGCTAGTTTCGTGTCTCAAAGTTGGTTGAAAAAGTTACCTTCATCATCTGTTTATCAACCAAACAGATTTACAGAGTGCTAACAGTACTGACACATGGTAGAGCCTGACGTGGCAATGTGATGGACCAATCAAAATTTGACACATGTCCTGGTGTGGGACCAATTTTATGGTGCAACGTGGCTCAGAAATGGGCTTCCACGCGGCACCCCCTCCATGTGTAAAAGGTTTTGGACTCCACCGGTATTAAACCCGTGACCTCCAGCATGGGCGA
The DNA here is from genome assembly GCA_032191745.1 of Picea mariana. NCBI lineage: Eukaryota > Viridiplantae > Streptophyta > Pinopsida > Pinales > Pinaceae > Picea > Picea mariana. The sequence goes on from JASDQU010100003.1 coordinate 227,089, forward strand.
GCGACTTGGCGCAGGCCAAGTGATCTAAAAATAGAAGGCTGACTTGTTATGCTATGCAAGCACCCTCTACTTCATAAAAATAAACTTTACAGGACCTTGCTTCATGTGTTAAAACATGCAAGATAGATTATGTGCCAAGTTTATGCTTCTTTTAAATTGTTATGTGTGAGGTCTTTGCAAGATTAAATATGTTGTTTTCATGAACACAACAGCAAAAATAACTTGCAGCAAATAATAACCAACAAACTCACAACAATAACAAGATGATAAAGGAGTTCACCCCTCTCCGGGCTACATCTCCTTGAGCCTCCATCAATGGACTTGGCTCTCTGGGATTAATTTGTCAAAAGTTCTTTTACAAGCTTCTGCTCAACTCCAATGGAAAAATATACTGTACCATTGGGATCAGAACACATAAAAACCCCAAAAATGACTAATAAAACTCTAAAAATGGATCATGGCTCATCCGGGCATGACCTCTTCTACATGTGGCCTTAAGCTTCCATGAGCTTCTCTATGGAAAAAACACCTGTAAAAGTCCTCAAAATCCTATGAAACCTGTCCCAATGTGTTCAGAACATAACACTTAGCCAAAAATGACTATTCAGTCACAGAAAACAAACTTGGACTCACCAAAACATGACCTCAATCAAAGAGGGCTTCAAGCTCCCTGGAGCTTGCTGAAACTTCAATGGCTAAAAACCTACAAAAGAAGTCTTCAAATTGCCTTGATAATAGTGCCAATGGATTCAATACGTCCAAAAACCCCTAGCTGGGCTTTTACGGCACCTTAATCGGCCAAAAAATGAGAAAGATAGGCCTCCTGCCATCCTCTTCCTTCAAGCTTGCTGGCTCTGGTTCGCCAAAACGCACCTTTGTGTGCTTTGAACCAAGAACACGCTCCAAATTCGTGTTTAAACCCAGCACCGCATAACTGGTTGAACTGTCAAACGGTTAGGGTGCACCCATCCCCTAACTGCCAAGACCACGGGCATATGGGTCCACATGTGACCACGCGCTAGGGCTAAAAGGGGGCTCCGTTTACAAGGCAAATGACTAAATGACAAGTGGCGGTCGTTGTACAACCGCTAAAACCAAAACGTAAACCCCACGCTCCGTGTGTTGTGGTCACATGCGGTGTCCATATATCCAAGGGCTAAACATTTGATAACCCAAAACCCAAACTCCCACGCAAGTGTAGCAAGTGGTCGTATAAAACCCGTGGTTTAAAAATCATTGTAAGTGCCTCCGTATGAACAACGGTCATGTTACACATTACAACCGTGCTATTTGTTTTAAACCGCGCCCAACCAATATATATAATGGGTCACATGTGAAATACAATACAACCGCGACTACATTCGCGCGCCTCCGTGTAGAGTCATATGGTAACCATACAACCACGGGCTGGGGCTAAGCTCTAGCCCAATTCCCCGCCATATTAAATATTAACTCAATTCAAATAAATATCAAACCATATAATAAACAAGGTATATGGTATGGCACGTTGGCAGGGCGGACTTTGTTAAAGCTTTCACGATGGAAGGAGGTCCAGGGTTCAAATCCCACGGACTCCATAAATTTTGAACAAACAATCAATGCCATGGTGCCACGTGGTAGCCCACGACTGGGCCACGTGGCACCTCATAATTTTCCAAAACCATGCCACGTGTCACAACATGATTAGTCCAACTGTCAGCCAATCCAAAACTGCCATGTCAGCATGTGCCAACTCAGCTCTGCCACATCAGTGTATGGTCATGCCACGTCAGCATCCGTACGGACTGTATGGACTGCACAGTCAGCGTCCCTTTTTTTTACCTGTTTGACGATTCGAACAGATCGCGATATCTCTCGCTCCTGACATCCGTTTGAAACGAAACAAGTTGTGTTAGGTTCGTGATGTCGAGGGCTATGCACCCGTTTGTTTTGAGGCAATTTTCGATAACGTTGATTTTTGAGCTAAAATTTGACCCCTGGTCCAGATTTTGATCACCAAGATACCAACCTTCCTGCCATATGGTTTTTACCCCATATCCATTGAACTTCTATTTAAGTTTAAGTGAAATGTATTTTGGGTGGAGTTCGGGTTGGGGCTTAGCCCCAACCCTTGGTCTTACCTGCTACCACATATGACCATACCAAAAAATTTAGCATGGGGGTAAATGGTTAGGCCGGGTTGTAGCCCAACCCTTGGTTCCACATTTCACGTGACCAAAAAAGGCAGGAAAGTTCAAYGGTTGCCCGCAGAGGAGCAAAGATATAGGTTTACACCCGACCACATGGGGGTCACGTGACCACGACCTCCGCCCTTGAGGGCGCTATTGGTGATAATGGTGCAACAAAATGCCTAATTTTGCAGGATGCGTGTGTGTGCTAAGTTTTTGGCATGGAAAACACACAAAGGATAGGTTCAGTCATTCTGGGTGCATTTTGGCTAGCAGAGACAACAAAAAATTGGGAGAAACTTCCAAGGAGTGATTCCAACTCAGTTTTTGGCCAAACTAGGAAGAGCCCAACTAGGGGTTTTTGAACATTCTGGAGCCATTGAAGCCATCCATTTCTCATTCTGAGCATTGTAAAGCATTGATTTTGGCACTTTGATAATTAATGAAAATGATCCATTGTAAACTGGACCAAGAGATGTAGCCCAAGAGAGGGGTTAATTCCTTTATCATTTTGCTATGTTAATGTGTGTATTTTGATGGCTTTTTATGACTGTTTATTTTGCTCATGATTAAGTAAATACTCATTAATTTTTATGTGTTTATAACTTGATCCTATTTCCCAAGCACATACAAATTTCACTTGCAATTTTAAAGAGACTCAAGCCTTTCATTTTTAGATCAGAACTGGAGAGCCATCTCAAGTCGACTCAACTAAGTCCATAGGAGTCTGACAGGATACCATCTCAAGTCATCTCAATTTAGTCCAGAGGAGCACGACAAGAGACCAACACATGTCATCTCAACTCAGTCTAGAGGAATATGACTCACCTATCAAATAGACGTTCTCATAGATAATCTCAACTCAGTCCAGAGGAGAATGATCTAGAGAATGTCTCATGAAGCTGCAATCATCAACACTCCCTCTCAGCTAGGGAGGCATTCTCCACCAGGCCAAGTCTCTCACGGAAGTACTCAAACTTTGTCTTGGAAAGCGGTTTGGTAAAGACATCTGCAACTTGATCATGTGTATAAAGGTACTGCACATGTACTATTTTCCTCTCCACCATATCTCCAATGTAATGGTATTTGATCTTAATGTGTTTCGATTTATCATGAAACATGAGATTCTCTGAGAGTTTCACACAACTCTGGTTATCACAATGGATAACGGTGGAATCAATCTCATGTCCAAATAAGTCTGCAAGGATCTTGCGAAGCCACACTGTTTCTCGAACTGCCACACATAATCCAATGTACTTTGCTTTTACGGTACTCAAAGAAACATAATTATGTTTCCTATTGCACCAGGAAACCATGACAGATCCCAAAGTAAAAAAACAATTGAAGGTGCTCTTCCGGTCCACTACGCTCCCTGCCCAATCTGCATCGTCATATCCATGCAATATCATGTCTACACCGGAGGCATATCTCAGTCCATAATCAACTATGCCTCGTAAATATCTCAACACATGCTTCGCTGCTATTCAGTGTGTCTGTCTCGACTGACTCATAAACTGATTGAGTACACTCACTGCATAACATATATCAGGTCTGGGGTTAACCATATACATCAATGATCCAATCAGATATTTGTAAAGATGTGGATCAATATCACCTGAATCGAAAGAAATCTCGCTCAGTTTCTTCAGATTCATCACCATCAGTGTAGCCATGGGCTTGCAGTCTGTCATCCCGAATTTCTTCAATATCTCAACTGTGTATTTCCCCTGACTCAGGAGAATCTCATTAGTCCTCTACCACACTTATAGTCCCAAGAAGTAGTGCATCATACGAAGGTCCTTCATATCGAATTCAGAAGCCAATGCACGCTTGCATCAACAATAATACTTTCTAAACTTGTGAGGAATAAGTCATCAACATATAGGACCAGAATCATGCACTCGTCACCAAAAATATTGTAGTATAGTTTGGGATCAACAACACTCTTGCTGAATCCCAAAATCATCAAGTATCCATCAATATTATCAAACCATGCACGAGGTGCCTACTTTAGTAGATACTGGGCTTTCTTCAACTTTCACACATGTGACTCCTTCTCATGTATCATGAATCCATCTGGTTGCTCGATGTAAACTTCTTCCTCAATATCTCCATTGAGAAAGGATGTCTTCACATCCATATGATGTAGTATGCAACCCATGAATGCAGCAAGGGCAATAATCGTACGGATGGAAGTGTATCGAGCAACATGAGAAAATGTCTCCTCATAATCTATTCCCTCCACCTGAGAGAATCATCTAGCCACAAATATCACTTTGTACTTCTCGACACTTCCATCAGTTGGATATTTGATCCTATAGATCCACTTGGAAGTCACTATAGACTTCCCTTTCGATCTCGGAACAATATCCCACACATCATTCTTCATGATGGACTGATACTCTTCGGTCATGGTATCTTTCCAAAACTACTAACCTGCCACTTGTCCATGACAAGAAGGCGCAGTATCAATGATGTGGCTCATAGCTGAAACATAGCTCAAAAATATCTGTGTTCTCTTTCTCTCTTGGAATGTACCATGAGGAGCTGCATGTCCCTCTGCCTCCTGCAAAGTTTGTCGAGCCCATGTAGTCCTCTTCTGGTCTACTACAATGTCTCTGGGAAAATCAACTGGAGCTATGGGATCAACTGGATCAGTAAATATCTCCCTATGAACTGTTAAAGGGGGATAAGGTACTGTCTCTTCTTTCTTCTCGTTGTCAATATCCATATGAGATTCTCTGGATCTTAATAAGGCTATCTCTTCCTCAAAGGTGACATCTTTGCTAACTTCGATTTGTCTCTGACCATGGATGTAGATCCAGTATGCCTTCGAAGATTCACTGTACCCCAAAAATGTACCCTTTTTTCCTGAAGGGTCTAGCTTGGTCCTCTTTTCCTTGGGTACATGACTGTATACTGGACACCCAAATATCTTGAAGTGTCCAGCCTTAGGCTTCACTTCGGTGAAATCTTCTTCAAGAGTCATATTCTTAAGAATCTTATGAGGAATCTGTTCTGAATGTACACAACTTTCATGGATACTTCTACCCACAGAATCATAGGTATATTTTGATCATGTATCATTAATTTGGTTGCCTCAACAATGGATCTGTTCTTCCTCTCTACAACCCCATTCTGCTGAGGGTTATAAGGAACAAAGTAATCCCTCTTGATCCTTGCCTTAATACATAAATCACTGAAATCACTAGAGGTGTACTCTCCTCCATTATCTGATCTCAATACTTTGATCTTTCTCCCGGTCAGGTTCTCAACCTGGGCTTTAAACTCTTGAAATATCACAAGGACTTCATCCTTGGTATTCAAGAAATAAATCCACGTCTTTTGAGAGTGATCATCGATGAAGAGCACATAGTGTAAGTATCCTCTCAAGGAAGCAACAATCATGGGTCCACAAACATCTATATGTATCAAGTCCAAGATCCCCTTGGATCTACTGTCATTGCTCGAAAAGGAAACCTTAACATTCTTTCCAAGAGCACAACCTCTGCAAACACCATCATGCTCAATATGTATCTTTGGAAGCCTTGTCACCATCTTACCTAGAGCGGGAAGGGCTATATAATGTAAATGAACAAGTATTCTATGCCATATCTTGCTCAAGTTGCTAGTATCATGTAATAAGGTCTGGACTGGTCAGACAATCAATCTGTACAAACTATTTTCTTGAACACGAATCACCAGAGCATAATCCATGCATGAGTTCTTGTGCCATGCAAGAACTTTTCCTTCAGATAAAATAACCTTGTAGCCTTTATCCTCTAAGGCATAAATAGATACAAGGTTCCTTTTCATCTTGGGTACATATAGTACCTCACTTAATTGAAGAGGTATCTCAAAATCTAGTTGGAAGGAAGAAGATCAACCTCCCTTCATAGTATATCTGGCATTATCACCAAGTACAACATGAATACGAGACTCTTTCTCTACAATATCTGTAAGATGTTCTCTATATCAACTCATGTGTCTGGAAGCACCACTGTCAATCAAACAAATATAACTATCAGTAGGAACCGCACCTGAGAGTGCTTAAATGAAGAAGAGCGCTTCATCTTTTACACCTTCATCCCTCTGAGGTGGTTCTAAATCAACATCGACAATGGAGGTGCGTTTTATTCCTTTCTTCCTGGTAGGACATTTTCTCGCAATGTGTCCATACTTGTCACATATGAAACATTGAATCTTTGATCTTCCTTTTCTTTGTTCATGAATTGGAGCTGTTGAAGTTTTATTTTCATTGAATTCTTTGCTGAAACTTCTTCTTTTTCTTCTTCCTTTCTTTGCATGAGAATCAAGGGATTGATTTCCATCATGATGGGAGTCTTGCATGGCTCTGGCTATAAGTATGGTTTCCTCCTGAGTGTAGTCTTCCCATAGACGATCAAACTGAGGTAAATCTCCTCTTCCACTGAATCTTTGAATGAATGGTGCCCGATGGATCGGAAGAGAATTGAGAGTAATCATGACAAGCTCTATGTCTATTATGATTTCTCCAATGGCACCTAACTAATCTCTGATCTCTGAAATCTTCATGAAGAAGGTATCAATGGTGTCATTTTTCGTCATCTTGAGATTTTGAAGTTGGTGTTTTAATGTATGAGCTCTATTAGTGTTGTTTCTCTCAAACATCTTCTTCAACACATCATACAATAGATAAACTATCTTCAAGGTAGAAATGTGAGGTAGTAGATGATCTCTTACTGAGTAGATGATTATCTTCCTAGCTTTGACATCATCTATCTTCCATTCAACCTTCTCTTCATCGGTTGTTATCGCTGGTAGAGTTCATTCTATCAACTTCAATAGGTCATTCTCTTCTAGAGTGATGTGTAATATTGACTTCTAGGAGCTGAAGTTGCTTGATCCATCAAGCCTATCTTCCACCAAAGTTCTGTTCCTCATGGCTTGTAGATTCTTCACAAAATCTAACGTCTAGGCTAGAAACCCTAGCCAAGGAATTCTCTAGGAGGTTCGTTGGACTTATGACTGCCAAAAACAATCCCTAGAGAATCAAAATAACCCCAATGAAATGCAAAAATACCTCATCGACCTACAAAAACCCTAGAAATCCCAATCTGCAGAAACCCTAGAAACCCTAGGACTGAAAATCCAAACTTCTTCAATTTTCAATATGAAAGTTGCAGGTGATGCGCTGGACTAGGACGTACCTGTATGTGAATAAATTAGGCCCAACGTTCAAGGGGAAAGTGCTAAAACTAGTTTGCGAAGGAAAATGGTAAGGGCCATTTTTTCAGTTGTAGAAAGAAGGTGACGACTAGCTTGGAAAGTTGTTGGAGTAGCTTGTGCAATGGATCTTTCAGGAACACTTCTCTGATACCATGTTGAATTTTCTAGCGTTGAATCAAGCACATGTAGTTTCTTTTAAATTTAGCATGAACTTGAACCATAAACAATGTAACAACACAATAGCTGCAATAACCAAGATCACAAGAAGAATAACCATGCACAAGACACAAGAAGTTGTCCTGGGAAAACCATTCTAAAACAAGGGAAAAACCAAACAATCCTTTTCTATAGAGTCAAGAGAATATCACCCTCACACCATAAACCCTAGCACACACAAGAGGGTTTTATGACCAAGAAAGCTAGCACATAGAAGAAGTGTGCACTAAATTCTAGATCTCCACAATGTGTTTTGTGTGAATGAGATATGATCCTCAATGGGGATGTATCTCTCTAATAAATATATGACCTAACTCATAAAATAGATGTGTCTATTCACACAATAGAGTGGACCTGTACAACTCAATAATACAATTAATCTTTTACATAATCTTACTTATGTTTACACAGTAGGGCCGACTTGTACCCTTCACACCAGATGACGATCGACCGATGAAACTGAATGCCCAACTCAGTGAGAAAGTTTTGTAGCCACATAGCCTGAATGGTTATGTTAAATACCCCTCTACACTCTTGCTTGGCTGAAGATAGAGCAATGGCAACTTGCTTCTTGCTCGACCAATAGATAGGCCCGAAACCAAGACCGAGTGAGTAACCAGATTTGGACTTGCGATCAGTGCTATCGCCAACCCGGTCAAAATCAATAAACTCGATGATATCTAATGTAGAGATTACTGCATAATGAATCTCAAAGGTGATGGTGACCTATACGTATCGAAGGATACACTTTGCATCCTTCTAGTAGCTCATGCAGATCTTGCATGAACCTAGAAACTGTGCCAACTACATAGGAGAGGTCTGGTCTGGAATGTATGAGATACAACAAGCTCCCCACTAGTTTTCTATACAATGTGCTGTCAACCAGTGGAGTCACCCCGCCATCCTCAAGTATGACTCCTGATAGGAAAGGAGTCGGAGTAGAATTGTATTGTGTCATGTGAAATATCTCAAGGATATCTCCTGCATACTTGGCTTGAGATAGTTTGATGCCTGATGCATCCTAACTGATCTCAAGTACAAGAAAGAAGTGTAGCGGACCCATGTCCATCATTAAAAACCTATCATGTAGAATCCTCTTGACTGCATCAATCGATGAAGTCGAGCAATCGGTGATCAACAAATCATCAACATACATAACTAAAAGTGGAAGTGAATCAACCATCCTGATCATGTAGACATTCGGGTCTGATTTACAATGTACAAAGTTCTGTGACAACCGGTAGGATTCCATCTTGGCATACCATGACCTTGGAGCGTGCTTGAGGCCATAAAGGGATTTCTTCAGTCAACATACCAAAGATGAGTCCTCCATAATCCCCTAGGGCTCCTCCATGTAGATCTCCTTAGAGAGATCACCATGAAGAAATGCATTATTCACGTCCATTTGATGGAATTCCCATCCTTTGGCTGCTGCAATGGCAAGTGCCAATCGTATGGAATCCATGTTTTCTACTGGAGCGAAGGTATCATCATAGTCAATACCATGAACCTGCTAAAAGCCTTTGGCGACAAGCCTGGCTTTGTATCTGCTAATCTGTCCATCCACTGCACTCTTGGTCTTGTAGACCCATCTGCATCTGACAAGTTTCCTCCCAGAAGGAAGGGGAACTAGATCCCAAGTCTGGTTCACAAGGAGGGAGTTGTACTCCTCATGCATGGTGGATTCCCAAAAGGGATTTCCATTAGCCTCTCCATAAGACTGTGGATCTGAAGACTGAACCAAGAAAATATGCTTGGATGGCAATGGTTCAGTGGCAGTGAGTGCAACAGGAGGCTCCTCAAAGTCAGATCGAGTTCTCCTAGTATCGACTGGATCACCAACGAGATCCCTTGTATCCTAAAGAGTAGTCTGTGCCCACTTGGGCCTCTGCTCTGGCTTTGCAATTGCATCTAGATGCTCTGACTCTGCATATGACTGTAATGACTCTGCATATGAATCATCTGAGTCCTCTGAATCATAACTCTCATCCAAATATGAGTCAACATGTGCATGCTCATCATCTCGGACAGGGGGAAGAATGAAGGTGTTTGAATGCATCTGCTGAGGTGCATGCGAGACACTTTCCTCGAATTGGACACTATGCTCAATGATGATCCGGTCCGAGGAAATATCAATAAGCCTATATCCCTTCATATTGCCAAGGTATCCAACAAAAATACACTCACTTCTCTATGGATCAAGTGTCTTCCTCTTTTCAGAGGGAATCCAGGCCCATGCAAGTGAACCGAAAATGCGAAAGTGGGTCACTTTTGGTTTGAGGCCTCTCCAAGCCTCATAGGGGGTCTTGTCCTTGAAAAATTTATGGGGAGATCTATTTTGGATGTATGTTGCACAATTAAGTGCTTCGGCCCATAGTCTCTGTGGTAGTGACTTTGCATGGAGCATGCAAGATGCCATCTCCTTTAGAGATCTGTTTTTCCTCTCGACAACTCCGTTTTGCTGTGGAGTATAGGGAACTGTGTGCTGCAAATGAATCCTTGCCTCATGGAAAATATTATGGATATCATGATTTACATACTCTCCCCTGTTATAAGTTCGGAGAACTTTGATCTTCTTTCTGGACTGTGTCTCAACTAGGGCTTTGAAGTCTTTGAGGTGTTCAAAGACCTCATATTTTTTCCTAAGAAAGTAGATCCATGTAAAACGTGAGAAATCATCAACAACAATGAGAAAAAACCTTGCTTTGCTGATGGATGGATGCAGAAAAGGACCCATAAGGTCATTGTGGATCAAATATAAAGGTGTAGAAGCTCTCTGAGACTTTCCTTTGTCGAATTTCTCTTGAGGGTGTTTTCCGAGAATACATCCCTCACATACTCCCTTGGAGAAATGGATGTCTGGTAGACCATCAACCAATATTTGCTTACTAAGATGTTGCATGTATCTGAAATTCAAATGTACAAACCTTTCGTGCCATATCCTACTACTTTCATCAGCATGAGTAAGCAGTAAATAAAAATCAGGTTCAATGAATTCAGAAAAAGTATACAATCTAGACTGATGATTTACCTCACCGGTAGAAACCATGGAGTTAGTTTGCATGTCGCAGATGTTCACAGAATTTGGTGAGAATATGACTTTCTTTCCGGTGCGAAAATTCATCATTTGATACATGGAGAAAAGGTTGACCGAAATTTTGGGAACGTGTAACACATTCTCGAAGCTTCCGTTGGTGAGTTTAATCCTTCCTTTGCCGCTGACTTCGACAAAAGTGTTGTCCCCCATAAGAATAGGAGGAATTTTGCATGCATATAATGAATAATATACTTCTTTTGAGGCATCCATGTGATGTGATGCTTGTGAATCTACAATCCAAGCATCGGGATAGGAGTTGATGGCAATGAAGGCATGGCTAGAATTGCCTTTCTTGGGATTCTGATCTTCTGGATTCTTCTTCTTGGCACCCTTGGGGATGAAATCTCCAAGGTTGTTTTGCTGAAGTATTTGAGACATCAGATCTATTTTTTTTTGCATGCATGCATATTCTGGATGAAATCCTTTGTGACAGTACGTGAATTTCTCCCCTTTTCCCCTTTGGATCCGGAGGCATCGGTGAAGGGTTTTATGTACCCTTCCTTCTTTAGATGTGCATGAGGTTTCATTTTGTATTTATATTTATATTTATGATATTTGTGGCTGCCATATTGCATAGTGAGTGCATGCGCCTTTGAGCCTTTGATTTTGCACATGTTGATGAGCTTGGTTTTCTCTTGTGTCAGGGCTTCGATAAAGTCCTCAAGAGAAGGCATCTTCTAGGTGGATCCAGAGGCGAATCTGACAGAATAGAATGTGGATATGAATACAAATAATTTAGGAACAAGCTTTGAGAGAATGGTGAGAACCATTTGTTTCTCCTCCTTCGACTTATCAACCTCACAAGATTTGAGTTGCGACAGTAAATCCTTGAATTTTGTAAAGAAATCTTGGATATTGTCAAAGATTTTTGGATCCAATGTGACCAGTTCCACCTCCAGCATGTGTCCCCTCATCTCATCCTATTTTCCAAAGAGCCCTTCCAAGGTGGTCCAGGCTTCATTGAGAGTCTTACAGGAAGATATATGAAAAAGGAGATTGGGAGAAATAACACTGCAAATTGTTCCGAGTGCCTCATCCATGCGATTTAAGTACTTGGATTTTTCTATGGCTGATGTTGGTTCTGTATCTGTATTCAAGGTTAACCTGTACAACCCTATAGTTTGGATATGTATGGCTATTTTCTCCTTCCATGCAAAGTAGTTGTAAGGTGTAAAAATGAATTCTTTTTGGAAACCCATCTTTCCGCTGTCTTCAATCTTTTATACCTGTAAATTTTTTTGGTGTAGCTTTTGCTTAGAAGTCTGTCGGCTCTGATACCATGTAAATGTGTTGAAATTTCACATAATAGATCTAGATAAACAATAATACACACATTTTCAGAGAAAATTTGAGAAAGAATAAGAAGGAGAGAAAGAATGAAAGAATTCTCATTAATCGTTATGAAATAATGAATAATTTACACATGATATACTTTGTATAACTCAATGAGTGCGCAATAGAGGAGAACCAATGCACCATAGTGGTGGTGTAGAGTGATATGGACACACAACAATAGTTACGAGAGTTAACTACCACCTAGTCTAGTCTCTCAAGCAGTTACGGGAGTGAACTACCACCTAGTTGAGTTACTAGTCAACTAGTCTTCAGTTAACTAACTGAACAAAGAGTAGTGAGGAGTTAAATCAATAAATCAAGGGTAATGTGCCAGTCTATTTATGATCCCAAGGCAAGTGTGCATTAGCTGGTGATGATCCCAATGTTGCATGGTGACAAAACCAATGCAACATCTAAACTCAACTCAACTAGTCAAACTAAAGTGTCATCTGAAAGAGAATATTCTCCAAGTGAAATCATCTCCCCTAAAATATAGGAGACTAGATAATGACTAATTATGACTAATAAACAAGGAAAAACCTTAGGAAAATAAATCCTAGGTTTGTGTGAAGTAACTCCAACAACCTGCTGCTTCTCCATGAGAAGAAGGCTCAGTATCAATGATGTGGCTCATAGCTGAAACATAGCTCGAAAATTTCTCTGGTCTCTTTCTCTCTCAGAATGTACCATGAGGATATGCATGTCCCTATGCCTCCTGCAGAGTCTATCGAGCCCATGCAAGCCTCTTCTAGCCTACTACAATGTCTCTGGGAACATCAAATTGAGCTGCGAGATCAAATGGATCAATAACTGTCTCCCTTTGAACTACTGAAGGGGGAGAAGGTACTGTCTCTTATTTCTTCTTACTGTCAATCTCCATATGAGATTCTCTCGATCTTTGGAAGGATATCTCTTCCTCAAATGTGACATCTCTGCTAACTTTGATTTGTCTCTGACTAGGGATGTAGATATGGTATGCCTTCGAAGATTCATTGTACCCCACAAATGTACCCTTTCTTCATGAAGGGTCTAGCTTGGTCCTTTTTTCCTTGGGTACATGAATGTATACTGGACACCCAAATATCTTGAAGTGTCCAACCTCAGGCTTAACTCTGGTGAAATATTCTTCAGGAGTCATGTTCTTCAGAATATTATAGGGACTTTGTTATAAACGTACACAATTTTCATGGATGCTTCTGCCCACATAATCATAGGTGGATTCTAATCATGTATCATTTCTTTGGTTTCCTCAACAATGGATCTATTCTTCCTCTCTGCAACCCCATTATACTGAGGGTTATAAGGAACAATGTACTCCCTCTTGATCCCTGCCTCAATACATAAATCACTGAAATCCCCGGAGGTGTACTCTCCTTCATTATATGATCTCAAGACTTTGATCTTTCTCCCGGCCAGGTTCTCAACCTGGGCTTTAAAATCTTGAAATATCGCAAGGACTCCATCCTTGGTCTTCAAGAAGTAAATCCACATCTTCCGAGAGTGATCATCGGTGAAGAGCACATAGTATAAGTATCCGCTCAAGTAAGCAACAATCATGGGTCCACAAA
>JASDQU010100003.1:249301-262761 GCA_032191745.1 Picea mariana
GAGGAGAAAAAGGAGTTCCTACAGAAGGAGATGGTGGATTACCTGGTTCGGCGGCAGAAGCTTCTCCTTCATAGGCCTTCCCTTTTCTGAGAACCACCTCCGGATCAGTTTCAGGTGTAGCTAGAGGCAGTTGTGGATGGGACTGCGTGTGCCTTCCTCTGAAAGCCACAATTAAAACGTTAGGTTTGCCACAGTGGAGTCGTCACAATGGAGTCACCAGGTGCACAGTAGAAATCTTCAAAGGCTCTGATACCTAATGCACCTTCAGAATTAGAGGCTCAATGTCGTTCAACCCATGGAAAATCTTCAATTTTCTGCCTGGCAACGGCGCCAGAAATGTTAGCGTCAGAATTCACTCCTGGATTGCAGTAGGAGCAGAGCCCGACGCCCATCAGTTTATGTCACGATTTTTTTATAAAAAGGGGTGATCGAATGGAAGTTAACTCAAAACAATGTTGTTCTAACTCCAAAACTAGGCCAGGCATGCATGGGCAAGTGAGGTCTTAGATAAACTTCAGAAAATGAGTTGTAGTAAGGGTGAGTAGGGGGAAGAATTGTATAAGAGAACTGCAAAGGTATGTCGTAAACATCAGGTTTCTAACAGACTGTAGGAGAAAACATCTAAACACAAGATCTTCTTACATTCAAATGCAGAAAACCAGAGAATACAACAATGCAACAATAAATCCTTTATCGTAACATAATTGCAATAATTCATGTGAATCAGTCAATCACGAACTCCCTCGGTATGAGTTGAAAACTAGATGGGATAAGAAAATTGTCTGTCATTAAACAAGAAATCTTACATACAGATGCATAACCAGAGAACTAGAGACGTCTACTAAAACTTTACAGTCGGGAGCTTCGCTCTACCATCGATAGATTACAAAAATGGCAAAAACGCCTACATATACTCAAAACAAACCACAACAGCGAAAACGAGACACTGTAATTAAAACATTGCGTCTGCATGTCTTCTGGCAATCTGCGCATGCAGACTCTGGACGATCGTGCACTTATGACAGACGCAATCGAAATCCTGACTGTCCTGCAGGTGAATCGACAAGCTTTTAGTCCTTCACCGAACTTTCCATTTATGGCGGAGATGATGTCTAACCACCTCCAGCAACTTCAATAGCTGCCTTCTTGGGATCGGGAATGGTCCTGGTCAACTCTGCCTTTTGGGGACGTGGAGGTCTTCTCGAGGGGACACCTGGACCAGCCGAACGGTTCACGAGATGAGAGGTGGAATATGTGGCATGCTTGGTGAGGATGTTGTAGGTGCCAGTATGGTGAAGGTGAGGCGGGGGGGGAAAGGGGTGCTTTCGTGGAAGTGATACGAGGGACAAGAGACAGCGAATGGAGGGAGGTGTTGATGGTGGAGGTGACTGGGTGAAAGGGACACATGGTAGGCAGTGAGGACTAGGGACCAGTATATTCGTGCCACGTACAGATAGGGGGCCCACTGGAGTGAAATTCCATTTCGGACCCCCCCCCCCAATATTAAAGGTAAAACCAATGGGGGGGTCCGGAATTCAATACAGACCGTAGATCTAAGCACCGAGACTTGGTTCGTCCAGATGCGCACATACATTATCTCCGATTCTGGACCCCCCCCTTTCGTTAAAGCCAGAATGATGGAGGGGGTGCATAATTAAACCTCGTCCATGAATTTGAGTGCCTGGATCACGACCGTCCAGATCTGCGTCCTCTTTAACTTAAATGTCCTTGAGCCTCGCTGATGGATGAACGACTGAGATGACCTCGGCGCTTTCAACATAAAAATCCTGAAGGGCCCCACTCGTGACTCAGCTATTGCGCCGTGTGTCCTTCAGATGGACGGTCTCGATTCTTACAGGATTTCTGGCACCGGGGGTTCACGATGCAATTTTCCTCAAAATCCCGATTGACCAAACCACGAAATCACGGATGTACGATGCGTGTCCTCCAAAGGAATGGTCGAGATGGTATTTGATGTTAGAAGAGGGCTGCCTCCATTACTAGGCTCACTTGACGTGACCGGGTGCTAGGACCATAGGCTTAGCTTCAAAGGCGCTTATCGGCGTTTCAGAGTTCGGGCTTTCGAGATGTAGAACGACGTGAAACCCTCACCCTTCGAACTCCCGAATGCCGAAATGCCAATGTGACTAGATCTCGCGCTACGCGTCCTTTGGATGGATGACTGATATCTTTTCTTGCATGTAATATAGACGCTACCCATCGTGCTAATCCCGACGCAACTCCACTAACCGCGATTTCCTGTCGACCGTCGATCTGCTCTTATGGATGAATCTGGGCCATTGACAACATAATTTCACCCGTTTACTTGCTTGGAAGCCTGAAACGAGATTTTTCCGTGTTGTGCTTGGGCGCTTCTCGTGCAACTTGCAGACTTGAATATTCTTGTGCCCAGGACAAGAATTGTTGTTAAAAATTGGTATATGATGCATTATTGGAAAAATGTATAGATGAATCATTATTGTCTTATCATGATTGATAAGGTGCACAAATGGATGAACTCCAAAGTGGTCCCCTTATGGTGAAAGCCCTCATGGGAAGATGCTTTTCGGATTGAGTTATCCTAGAAGAATGGTTGGAGGACCCATGCTCTCATTATTTTCTTATCATGATTAATAAGGTGCACAAATGGATGAACTACAAAGTGGTCCCCTTATGGTGAAAGCCCTCACGGGAAGACGCTTTACAAATTGATTTATCCTAGAAGAATGGTTGGAGGAACCATGCTTGTATGTGGAATAATGAGATGAAGATCAAGGAAATTTTTGGTGAAACTATCCTATATGGATAGTGCTTGTCATTCCATTTCCGATGGTATGTATAACATCACATAACTCCTAACAGTTAGTGAGTTATGGCCATGAGAAGTTGGAGACCCTAGGTTTGGGTAATGGACCCAAGTTTGTTTGATGGGTAATGGTATGAGTTATGATATATTTTTAGACAATACTATTCTATATGGATAGTACATGTCATTCCATTTCTGGTGGTATGTGGAATGTCACATAACTCCTCACGGTTTGAGAGTTATGGCCTTACGAAGTTGGAGGACCCTCACATGTCATCTAGAAGCCCCAAAAGGTCAAAGTAGTCAAAGTGGTTTAAGGATTTTTAAAAGGTAAATAATAAAGTGAAGTTATGAGTGTACTATAATTCAAATTTAATACAAAATAAATTATTTAAATAATAAATTTAATGGAGAAATTAGAAGTGGGTTAACCCTAAAATAAGGAAAGTGGGACCAAGTGACCTAGAAGACGTTTTTAAGGAAGCTACTTGGAGAGTATAAATAAGAGGCAAGGATCTCTCATTTTAATCACACTTGAGAATATTGAATATCTATATGTGTCTGAGGTAACCAAGGATATCTAAGCCAAAATTCTAAGGAAAGGTGAAGAAAAGAAGGTCGAAATGCAAGAAAGGATCAATTCTTTTGATGGTGATTTCTAAGGTCTGTTGTTTACAAGTCATCTCACCATTTTCGCTATAAAAAAAATTCTATAATGATTCAGACCATGAAATTGCTTTTATATTGAGAAAACATATCCAAGTATCTGTGGTAAAAAATTCAGCTTGTGGGTCATTGTATTTTGGAGTTACACTCCGTGGAAAATAGGGTTTGTGGCTAGTCTTGAAACTAGTCAAAAACAGGTGTTTCGGGTAAAAACGTCATAACTTCTTCATAACAGATACAAATTCAGTGAGACAAAATGTGTTGATTAGGGTATAGGCTTTAGTATGTTTTTTAATAGTTTTAGAACAATTCAACGAATATTTTTTGCGGGCCACGCTCTACAAGGTCACTCTCTAGAATAAGCCAGAATTCAGCAAGGTATGCCATTTTTTCTATAACGCCTTTTCTAAGAGGTTTCAAGTAGTGCCACCTGGAGGAATTGCATAAAACACACTGAAGAACATTTTGTATCATTTTTATATCTTTTTTCAGTATAGGTACAAAGTTATGATTATTTCAAGTTGGGGTTTTTGACTAATCCAAAACTAGTCATGGTTGAGACAAGCAGTTGATAAATTGGCACATACATGAGGTGTATAGTTGATGATGTTGGTACATATTGATGAGTCGTTGTTGATGATTATTTGACACATGATTTTTATATACTTGGTACATGGTTGGATGCACTTGTTTATGGTACAGGTTGATTACGGGTTGGTGCATGGTTGATGCACTTGTTTATGTTGACAGATTGATATATGTTGAGGATTGTTGCCTCATCTCAATTGGTGTTGAGAATGTAATTTGAGTCTTGCATATAGATCTGGTGCTCTTGTAGATTTGTACTCTATTCATTTGTTGCTGAAAAACTCTCGGATTGAAGTCCATAATAAAAAGAAAAAATGTACATACATCTTGTGTTCTTTGTGTTCCTTATGGAGATGATTTGTTGATGATATGTTGTTGATATGTATTCACATCTAACTGATTATAAATGACAACAATGAGTAATGAGAAAATGTTGAATGTTAACTAAGGAGTTTTTGTGTAAGAGGGAATTTTTGGGAAAAAGATCCCCACACTCATTCACCCCCCACTCTAAGTGTGGTAGGTGTGTCCAACAAAAACAACATAATTTGAACCAAGATTTTCCAAGATGGAAAGGATTAATTGATTTTGTTGAGTTGATTTTTCTATAACGCATCCTTTTAGATGAAGGAGGGACTTTAACTTCATAAAGAAGTCCTGGATGTGATCAAAATTCCTCGAATCTATGGAATCCAGTTCTACCTCAAGCATATGGCCTCTCATTTCATCCTATTTTCCAAAAAGATCCTCCAACTGTTTCCAAATCTTATCTAGTGTGGTACAAGCTTCAATGTGAAACAAAATCTCGAGGAACATAGACATGTAGATGATGTCGTAGGCCTCATCCATGTGTTTGAAATTCATGTTCTTATTGATAGTTGATGTTGGCTCCGCCTCTATATCCATTGTAATCCAGCACAAGCCTCTACACCTGATTCGATACAGACTTTTTAGCTTCCACTCGAAGTAGTTATGAGGTGTGAGAAGTATTATCGGGGAGTAATCCATCCTTCTGACTCCATCTTCCTCCTGAACCTACAAATAAAATTATTATGCACTTTCTTCTAGCAATCAATACTTCAATACCATGTGAAGTTTCCATAGTGAACCTAGCTAGTAAAAAATCACACAAAGCTTGCAAGAGAAAGAAGAGAAGAGAGACAAGCTTGAGAGAAAGAATTAATTGTATTGATTGAATGAGTAGAATGGTAAATTACACATGATATACTCTACATGGCTAAGTGAATGCACCATAGTAGTGATCTAGAGAGATCTATACATTCACTAACAAAAAACAAAGCAATCTGCCACCTAGTCCTAGTTAATTGGTCAATGTAATCATTAGTTAACTGAGTCACACATGTGGAAGTGAAAGAAAAACATGCAATCACAAGATATTCTCTCTCTTGGCCACATGCATGAGATATGTGCCCTCCTGGTGAGGAAATCAAAGTGAACATGCAACTAGTGGTGATAAAAGTGAGGTTTTCATGCATGAGTAGCTTCCACTAGTCTAACTGAGGTGTAACTGACTTTGAATTGAAGAGGCAAGGTGCCCTATTTTGTAGGAGGTGCCCTAATTTGTAGGGGAATGTTCTCAAGAGAAAATATTCTCATCTATGGAAGCACCCTCAACATTGGACTATCAACCTTAGGAAAAGAATTACCTAGGTGAGTGTGTAATATCTCCAACGGTATTGATGTAGGGAGGTAAGCTAATATACTATCATTTCAAAATGCTTCATGGTGGAGTCCTAAACTACCCTACATATGAAAAGTAACTCTATGATCTATTTCAATTTGTTTAAAAGTGGAAGCACTATCTAATGGGAAAGGAGACCATCATCCATGTTGATCACCAACCACTATAGTATTTGCAATCCCATAGTAAGCTTTATCAAACCAGACACTACAAGTGGATGGGGTTTTACAACAATTTCATCTAATCGTCAAATATAACAACATCATTAATAAGTTGGAAAACATTCTTTCAATACCACCCACATCTAATATCATAGCTTTGGGATCTCTTATGTACATCGAATATTTAACCCATGATACATACTAAGAGTCATACATAGAAGATGAGGGCTTTAAAGAGGTGTTTCCGCAGGTACAGGGCCAAGTTTATGTAGAATAAGTTGACTATCATCTCTAGGATGGGTTGCTCTACAAGTTAGAAAATATCTATGTTCCTAAAGGTAGAATATTGCAACTTATCAGAGAGGCTCACACCTCCAAATTTGCAATCCATTTTGATGTTGGGAAGATAGTTGCTAACTTAAAGAGGTATGTGTATTGGCCTAAAATGCAAGAAGATGTAGCTCTATTTATTAGATAATGCATACTTTTTTGTACTAGAAATCCTAGTAAAAAAATAAATATGTATACCATCCCCTACCTATACCTACTAGACCCTGGGAGAGCATCTCTATGGATTTTGTGGGTGGTTTATCAAGAGCAAGAAGGGACATGATTATCTATTTGTGGTAGTTGACAAGTTTAACAAGATGTGCATTCTCTTGCCTTGTAAAAACACCATCAAAGGACAAGATGCAACAAACACATTATTTGAAAAGGTTTAGGTACACCCTCAAATACCAAGGAGTATCATCTTAGATAGAGATATTAGATTTCTTAGTTCCTTTTAGAATATACTTTGGAAGAAGATGGACACCAAGTTGAAAGGATCAACAAATTTCCATCCAAAGATAGATGGGTAGATAGAAGTAGTGAACATGATAGTGGTTTAGCTTTTGAGGGGTTACAATCAAAAGAATTCAAGGAACTAAGACAAAAATTTGGTTTATATTTAACACTCTTATAACAGACAAGTCCATACTTCTATCAATAAGTCCCCTTTTGAAACTTGCTTTGGGTATTTGTCACCTTTTCCCTTAGATGTTGCATATGGATGGAAAGGATGAGTGAGGTAAGACACTACAAGAGAAGCATTAAAGGTTAAAAATTTCATTGATAAGATCAGGCAAATCCATTTGCAAGTACAAGAGACATTGAAGAATTCATAGGAAAAGTACAAGGCCTAGCGTAATCAGTGGAGGATTGAGAAAACATTCAAGGTGGGAGACAAAGTTTTGTTGTATCTAAATAAAGAAAGGCTATAGGGTCCTAGTAAGAATACCAAGCACTACTACATTTGGGGTCGAAATCCGAAGTTTAAATTGATGTTTGTTGAAAAAAAATCATTTTTATCGTCAAAATAGGTTAAATTTATCTTCTTCTTTTTGTTTTCCCCCTTGACAAATGACAATTAATAGATGTTATATATTATAACGTCATTTAAGCAACATTTAAGGAATTATTTTTTGCTCGACATGTAATTTATGGTTTTGATGTGTTTGTTGTTTGAGTGTGTTTTAAACACAACTACGTGAAAGAAAGCAACCGTATTTTTTTCTAAAGAGTTGGGATTAGGTGATTCAATCCATAATGTAATTTTTTCTACCCATAATTGAAATTTTGTTTTGTTAAAATTTTTAAATAGTGTTTTATATTCTCTATTTTTGAAATTATTTGAATGTATACTAATGAATGGGTTGAATTTTTGATGAAATATAAAACAATGTCAAATAACCCCATCTTGGCCATTGGTGCATCTGGTCGGTTGGATTATATAGATAATGTACTCAAAGAATCAAGGGATTTGACTGCGGATGTTGATCTTGATTAATAAATTATTCGGTGCATACAAACAATAGTGAAAAACCATCTCAAAATCATCCCAAATTTCCTAATATTGGTGATGTGAGATGTTATTACCCTTGCAATAAATGCAAAGGCATAAAGAGAAGAAGAATTAACAAGTCAACAGCTAGAAAACATTGCTTAGAGCATGGGCACCTAGAAGGGGGAACCTAGTATCACCCCTTGATAAGATAGTAAAAGCATGTTTTTGTCTTCTTTTTAAGTTTTAGATGCTTTAATATTTCAATATTAATTATATTTATTTATTTATAATTACAAAGAGATAAGTATATATGCTTTGAATTTGTAACGCTGCAATTTGTAATATAGATGGTGAGGGTGGTAGAATTGAAGCTAATCCTATGGAAGAAAACAACATCGATATTATTGAGAATGAAGGGATAATGTAATATCTCAGTTTGTCCCTAGTGAATATTGTAATTATTTTATTTTTTCAATTGATAAAAAATTTCAAAGGCCATCTGAGCTTGGGCACCTAAAGGGGATATGTTACCACAAGAGGGGAAAGGTGAGGGGGTCTAAATGGGGGTTTATGCCTAAAAACACCAACCTTATGTTACCTTGAACCTTCACCCATTTCAAAATCTAAGTGAAGGAAACAAATTCCTCAATCTAAGCCATCATTTTCTAAAATCTAGCAAGTTGTCTCCCCTAAATTTTTGGAACTAGGAATGAAGTTTAATTGGAATTCTCTTTCCATCATGCATGCATGTGAAATTCGAATGGGAAGGAAGATATGGTTGGAAAAATAGGGAAACAGAGAGTTTTGGAGGTTAGAGAACATAAAAAATTATCCAAGTCCATATATAATAGACCAGCCATGAAAGGAAGTTTTTAGACTTAGAAAATGTGCCAAGGAACCAAGGGGGTTTTGCATAAGCTTGAGATATCAACTTGGACCTTTCTATGGACACGTGGAATAGCAATGAATGGAGTATTTTCTGAGGTACTATGCAGCAGAGAAGGAGGTACTCCTTTTGTTGTGTGGGGCAGGTAATGTGGGTGCCTAAGAGCGGCTCTATACTCAAGAAAGCTCAGCAGTAAAAATCGCTTGGTTGGACCTGTCTTAATTTGAATTTAAAATTTTTTCTTATCCTACTTCACCCTGGTTGTATCATAGTCTAGCTAGGAGGGTGTCCAAAGTGGAATACCTATGGATGGATGGAAATCGATCGCCTGGTCGGTTGTTTGGTTTGCAACATTCAAAAGATAAGTTTTCAGCTATGTTCTGGTAAATTCTATATTTTTATTTTGTTTATTGAAATCTGTATAGTTGATAGATAAATAAACATGAGTTTAGATTTTTGTTTGGGGTCCTTTAGCGTTACTGTGAGATTAAAATAATTGGTTGTTGTTTTCCGTGGAGGGAAAGGGATATAGAGTTGTTTCATTGTAGATAATTCTCCCTCACTGTGCATGTGTTGCATTGTCATCAACATCATCACACTTATCTTCATTAACTTGGACTACATTCAACTTGAGACCGTACCTCTATTTGAGTTCGTGTTGGCCACAGACACAAATAAAGAGGAGGGGGCATTATCCTATTGCTTGATCCCTTGAACTGGACCATGACATGATAAGCACAATTAACACATCTCCCGCCAATTTCACATTATTCTATACATGGCACATTCTAAGTTGTAATTTCCCAAGGTAACACAAACATCCTATGCATGGAAATAATTTGGTTTTCTTTATTTTTAAACAATATGTATGGTAACGAAATCGTAGCAGATTGTCAACTACACATTTACTTTATGGTGCTTTGTTGTTTCTATCCTTGTTTTTTTTTATATTTTGGTTCAAGCTGAGCAGTGAGTGGGTTGGAAAATTCCAATCCTTATCAACCCATGGAAATATATATTCTTAGGAGGGGTAATCACATAGTTGCATCTATACAATTACAAATTTTGTAGGTTACATCCCTTGTTTTTGGCATGCTATTGCAATGGAATTACATTGAAAAACAAGTTTCCCTTGTATTATATTTCTCTTTGTCGGTTCAAAGCTTTTTCTTTCTATGGCTTCCTATTCTCCCACATAGAAATTTGATGGGACAATGTTGAAAGAAGTTCACAAGACTTTTTTTCTTTGCATAATTTTTTTTATTTTGGGGATGCATCTAGTTGTGATGGTTGTAGGTATTCTTAGCATCAGTGTTGGTAATTTTATCTTAGTGTTTTACGAAAATCAAATCAACAATGCAGCAAATCGATAGAATGATCAATCATGCTTTCCATGCAAAGGAACTGGTGCTCATACATGTCGCTCTTGTTTCGGAGAGGGTAGCATCAAGGTTGTGTTAGCTTTTTAGCTTGGGAGGTACTCCTCATATGTGTCTTGTATGCGGAAGTTACCTTGTACCTACACTACTAGACACTTGACTTTGTAATGGGATTTTATAAAGTTGTGATAAAGTAGTTGTTTTATTAAAGTGACTTTTTAATAAAGTGTACCTTCTAATATTGAAGTGACTTTATTTCATAAAGTGCATTTATGTTATAAAGTGAAAATGTACTTTAATATTTTAAGTGCTTTATTTTGGAGGGAATGAATCATGACCCTTGATCTTGTAAAGGCAAGATTAGATCTTGGCCATTAGATCTAGGGTTGGAGAAGGTGAAGGGTCACTTTCAGATTATAAGAGGATGCATTGGGTAGTGTGAAAGATACATTGAGGAAGAGTTTGAGAGAGATTTATGAAAAGAGATTGAGAGAAGAAAGAGGGCAGCAAGGAGGGCGCATTTCCCAAGAGAGATTGGGAAAAAATCCCAAGAGAGTTTTTTGTGTGAGGGTGTTGTAACTTGAAGCTATTAAAGAGGTCGTACTGTATGGATTAGTACAATCCGTAGAATATGTACAGGCTAGGAGGGTATGAATTTCTAGGCAGCTCGATACACACAAATCGAGGCAAGTTTATGTTGGTGAAAAGGGAAGTTTATGTTGATGTTCGTACAGTTGTTATTTGGCATAAATTTTGAGGTGTTGAAAGAGGGAAAATCTATATAGTAGTATGGATTTTATGGGCATGGCAATCGAGGTAGAAATTTGGGACTGTTGGGTGTTGTAAGTTATTTCTCTTGGTTGTAAATGTATTGTTGTTGATGATATATCTTTCCTGAAGCTAAGAAACTATCTCTCTCTCATTGGGTTTCGCCACATTGGGGTTTTCCCTGGCATTGCCTAAATTTCTGAGTTTTTTCTTAGTTAAATGGTTTCTTCTCATTGTGTTTATTCTGCTGCAAAATTGCTTAGCAATGTGTATTTATGATTATGGTAATTTATGAATGTGGGTTGAGACATTTCAGAGTTCATAGAAGATAGTTATCTCTAGGTTGCTAAGTGTATGACAGAATTTGTGCTTGTTGATTTTGTCATTTAAATTTCTACATGGTATAAGAGGTTGGGCTCTAAGTGACAGTGAGCGGTGAGATTTTTGGGCAAGGGTTGAAGGGGGGAATATGTTGTTTGTTTTCCTTTGAACAGTGACAGGGAATATGGTTGCATGCACTAGATTTGAGGATCGGTCAGATGGCATTTCCAACTATTTGCAGTGGAAGGTCTGGATGTCAGTTGCTCTCAAAGAGAACAAGATTTGGAATTATGTCAGTTCTGTTGTTGTGGCTCCCACAAAAGATCCTATTTCTTTGTATTTGCATGAGGTCAAGGAGGCCAAAGATCAGAGGATTATTCTAGATGGGGTGAAGGACCACCTTATCCCACACTTGGCTGAGAAGAAGACATCCCAAGATATCTCAAATGCACTTAAGAACTTATTTGAGGCAAAGAATGAAAACCAAAAGATAGCCTTGAAGGATAAGTTGTATGATACCAATATGGGTAAGGGGGAGAGTATGTCTTCTTATCTTACCCGGGTAGCTCAAGTGAAAGATGAGTTGATTGTAGTTGGGGAGGTCATATTGGATTCAGAGTTGGTGAGGATGGCCTTGAAAGGCTTCACCAAGGAATGGGAAGTCTTCATGAAGTGTGTGGTGGGTCATGAGCATTTTCCATATTGGAGCAGAATGTGGGACGATTTCACTCAGGAGGAGATCCATGAAGGATCTCATAGCAGTGAACAGAAGACAGATGGATTTGATGAGAATGTTGCTCTTGCTGCAAAGAGAAAGAAGAAATGAAGTCCCAGGAGGGACTTGAGTAAAGTCATATGTTATTGTTGTAACCAGTTAGGGCACCTTGCTTCTCATTGTCCTGAGAGGAAGAAGAAGAAGAAGGAATAGGAGGGGTCTAAGATAGTTGCTACAGTAGCCATGGAGGACTTTGCTTCCAAGTATGACAAGGAATTTTATTTGGTTACTCTAGTATCCAGTGTCGATAGTAGAGGATTTGGGGGTGATATCAAATGGATTGTTGACAGTGGAGCCTCTTGTCACATGACGGGAATCTGGCAAGTATTCCTTATTATCACTGAGAGAGGTCCTAACTGGCTGGTGGAGATTGAAGGTGGTATGGCACGAGTTGTATGTGGAGTTGGAAAGGTTAGATTCTGACTCGAGTATGGAGGATTCTTGGAGCTTGATGGAGTTCTCTTTGTTCCAGGGTTGAGGGTTTACTTTATCTTAGTCTCAGCCTTGGAGAATGATGGATATTGTACATTTTTCAAGAGAAGACATGTATTTATCTACAGGGAGGGAGTGAACCTGGTGGAACCACAGTTGATTGGTGATCAGGTGGGCAAGTTGTACATGTTATGAGGACAACCTTCTGGATATGATTCAGTGTCAGATGAGGAGAAGGAGGCTCCTGAGATTGCGGTGGGCCCAAGGTTTCAATCTTGCATTTTGAGAGAAGAGAGGGAGTCTCTTATGACCACTAGCAGGAGGCTCATATGGTGTGATCGAATCGATGCTCAGGGTGGAGTGGATTCTCCTAGGAGCTCATGGTTCAGAGTAGTTGTCAGAAGAAGATCTTCTAGTTCGAGTTATGTGCAGGTGTTGAGGATAGCTCTAGGTTCAGAGGGACCTCCTACTGAGCACAATGTGATGGGACCAAAGGATGGAGATGGAAACGAGTACATCCCTTGCTAAGAGGGAGTGTTATATTTTTAGCTCGGGAGGTACTCCACATATTTGTCTTGTATCTAGAAGTTACCTTGTACCTACACTACTAGACACTTGACTTTTTAATGGTTTTTTATAAAGTTGTGATAAAGTGGTTCTTTTATTAAAGTGACTCTTTAATAAAGTGTACCTTCTAATATTGAAGTGACTTTATTTCATAATGTGCACTTACGTTATAAAGTGAAAATGTACTTTAATATTTTAAGTGATTTATTTTGAAGGGAATGAATCATGACCCTTGATCTTGTAAAGGTAAGATTAGATCATGGCCATTAGATCTAGGGTTGGAGAAGGTGAAGGGTCACTCTCATATTAGAAGAGAATGCATTGGGTAGTGTGCAAGATACATTGAGGAAGATTTTGAGAGAGATTTTTGAGAAGTGCTTGAGAGAGGAAAGAGGGCAGCAAGGAGGGCACATTTCCCAAGAGATATTGGGCACAAATCCCAAGATATTTTTATGTGTGAGGGTGTTGTAACTTGTATTTGTTAAAGAGGTCATATTGTACGGATATGTCTAGTCCATACAACAGGCTGGGAGGGCATGGATTTCGAGGCAGCTTGTTGCATGCAAATTGAGGCAACTTTTCCA
>JASDQU010100003.1:262803-274023 GCA_032191745.1 Picea mariana
TGGAGGCGATGCAACTTCTTCAATCAAGTCTGGTGATAATACTCACACCATACAACTATTTTTAATGGAATCCAAAAGCCGCATTCCAACTCAAAAGAAAAGGACTGTATAATTTGACGATGGCGACATAAACATAACCTACATCAATGCTTGAGAAGACTATATGGGGGAACCGCAAGGATGAGGCCACATGATTACTTCTTGAGTTAATCTCCACTGATCTATGGTTTCATTTTTCTGCATGCAAGACTCCAAACGATATCTGGACCACCTTGGAAGGACTCTTTGGAAAGCAGGATGAGATGCGAGGTCATATGCTTGAGGTAGAGTTGAATACCTTAGACCCTAAAAGTTTTAATAATATATAGGATTTATTTACTAAATTTAAATCTTTGATTTTGAGCTTGGGTGAATTTGGTATTGAAAATTCTACACAAGAGAAACAACTTATTCTAACAATCTTGGCCAAGCAAGGACCAAAATATGTTGTATATGTCTCCAATTTCCATTCTGGTAGATGTCTTTTGGGCGCAAATTGGAAAATTCCTAGGATGGCTCAGTTCATTGAGTCTCTCACACAAGAGCATACAAAACTCATACAGATGGGCCTCATGAAAGATACCAAAGAACATGCACTCACCATGCATGATGTAAAAGGGTCATCCAATAAAAAATCGAAGCAGAAATGAAAGGAGCTATTACATCCAGAGTCAAAGAAGGAGGGATATTCCAAACCCTTCAAGGATTCTTTAGGTTCCAAAGATTCTTCAAATTCCAAAGGGAAGAAGAAGAAGGGAAAGCAGTGCACATATTGCAATAAACCAAATCATGAAGAATCCACATGCATGAAGAAGCAGATCGATCTTATGACACATGTATTTTAGAAGAATAACTTTGGAGACTTCATTCATGAAGGATCCAAGAAGAAGAAGGAAGAAGACCACGCACCTAAGAAAGATAATCATCATGCTCTTGTTGCAATTAATTCCTCATCTGATTCATGGATTATAGATTCTGGTGCATCACATCATATGGCAGTTAAAGATGAATTTTTCTCTTCTTTGAGTCCATGCTCAAGACCCCCTATTCTCACGGGGGATGATACTCCAGTAGTAGTAGCAGGAGAAGGGAGAGTGGAACTCCACAATGGAAGTTTTGAGAATGTTTTACATGTTCCAAATATTTCTATGAATCTTCTCTCAGTTTATCATATCACTCAAAAAAGTAAAAAGGTTGAATTTACATCAGATTCAGTTTCAGTAATTGACATGCATGACAATTCCATCATTGCAATTAGTGAGGTGGATCATAAGTCAAGGCTGTGTAAATTCACTAAGTTTTCTGATGATGAATCCTCTTTTATACTTACACATAAGGAGAGTACTTTACATGCACCTCTAGTGCATCATGCACATACTCTTGTGCTTCCATTAGTTTCAGACATCAGAGATGATTCCATACACTGATATTATGTACATGGAAATAAGCAGGTAGTACAACCAGATACAAATACAATGATGAAGCTTCATTAGATGACCAAGAAGGCACAATTCACACTTTAGGAAGCAAGTATCCTTGTAGGGAATCCATTAGATTCGAGGGGGACTCAATCTCACCATGAGGATCCTTCTCATGTACTTTCAACTTCTAAACCAGCAATGCCCATGCATTGCTATATGGTTCAATATTTTGATCCACATACCTACAATGAGGTTGTTGGAAATCCACTATGGGAAGCAACCATGCAAAAGGAATATAACTCACTTCTAAAGAATCATACTTGGCATCTGGTTCCACTTCCACCAGAAAGGAATATTTTCAGGTGCAGATGGGTCCACAGGATCAAGAGGTACAAGGCTAGACAATATTCCAAAGGACTTCATTAGATCCATCAAGATTTCTACATCTTCACGAAGACTTTCAATGAGCAGAAGTTTTAGACTTTGTGAGATCATCTTGCAGTGAAGAACACAGTTTCCTAGCGGCTGCCTTTTCTTCTTTTGATGCATTGTATTTTGAGGGGGGGTTTTGTTCCCACGTGGTTTTCCCTCTTTCCTCATTTTTATTCAGTGTTCATTAGTTGCATTGTACATGAGTACCTAATATGGACTAGTAGCCGAGACTCATTTTTTACTCCATAGTGATGTTCAAGGGGGGTGTTGGAGAAATTTCTATTTTCGGCACACTAATTCAGTGGGAGTAACACTATTTCAGTGGGAGTTAACTGACTAGTTCTATTTTAGCCTTTCTAATTTTATACCATCACCATTATGCATGCATTCCTAATTATAGGATGTCATTGCCTATATGAGTGAATATCACTCACTCATTTATTATATCATAATATACATTGATTCTCATTCTTCATGTTGTATCTCTCTTCCTTTTCTTGATAATCTTTGTTTGTGTATTCTTTAGCTAGGTATCTTGTGTAGGTTTCCATGAAACACTGACACTTAACACTTAACCTTTTTGAGGCATGGTTTAGGAGACATATGGCTCCTAAGTCCTTCCCATTGATGCGAATTATAAATACGTGCACTGTGAAGGAGGGGGCCTTATGACCCACAAAGATCTAGACCATTGATTGATTTTGTGATTGATGACACGAAAAACACTCGCGAGGTAAGTGCTTGATAATCAACCTTTCAAATGATGGGTAGAGGTGGACACTTGGCACACTCTGATTGGTCTAGGTCTTAAATTAGCACACCTGGGGAAGAGGGAATTTTGGATTCACAACAATTTGGGCCGTCCATTGATTTTGTGATCTACGGTTGGGAAAACACTCACTATGGAATTGCATCAGGAGTTGACCCACCATCCAATTAGAGGTTACCACATGGAGGGCCCCATGGGAAAAATAAGACCTAAAATCCATGCAAAGGATAATTACAACGCTATGTGAAGGACATCAGGACAGACGTGATAAGTGCATGGAGAAATTTCATATGGTGTTTGACTTACAAAATAAGGATTGACATGTATGGGGAAGTTGTACTACCTATGTACTTCCTCGACCATGAGGTTTTGAGCTGGTTGAAAAGCACTAAAAAATCACTTTATTTGGGTATTAAAGCTATATCAGAGTAACATAGGTTATAACAGACACAGATCTCATAAGGCAGATAAATTATGACTTCAACATTAGAATTAAGAAATTTTATAGTCATTCGAAATATTTTTCAAAGGGGAAGAGATCTGGGGATTTCTTGCAAAAACCATTCCGATTCATCAAAATAATTGAAATAATAGAGGCTTAGTTGAGCCAAGGAATTGTTATCATGTAGGATGCATAGAATTCTTATGAATTTGGAACATATGCCATATATGAAAATTTGTAGGCTAGAAATGTAGAGAGAGAGTCCAATGGGAACATATATTAAGAGACTTCTCTAGACATGGTAGAGAGTATGAGGAGCTTGAAAGTAGAGCTTGAAATTTGAAGAGTAGACAATGAAAGGCTAATCAAGGCTCAAAAGGCACATAAACAACAAATTGTTGCGATGCTTCAAAGCATGACAGACATATAGAGACACATGTAGCATGGACATTATTCGAATAATGTTGATAGAAGTGGGAATAACTCAAGGTGCCATTCTCACAAGAGGTCCCATAACACAAGAAGAACCTCATGAGATGGGACATGCACACCATCTCTATTAGAATCCTTTTTCAATAATCATTTGCTTTTTAAGACTCATTAAGCAATATAGAATCTTCTTCCTGTTGGGATAGTAGAAATAAGCCTTTTATTGATAACTCACATGAAGAATTTCGAAAGGACAAACCACCTACCTTTAATGGTGAAGTCAAATCTAGACTGGAAATTGAGGCTTGGCTTTTTGGAATGAGAAAATACTTTGAAGTCCATGACTATATTGGAAATATGTAAGCCCCAGTATCCATATATAATTTACATGGAAAAGCTTCCATTTGGTGGGAACACCTCTGACAATTAAAACAAATCATGGAGGGGAAGATTATATGGAAGTAGTTCAAGAAATACTTTCAGCATAAATACCTCTCTAATCGTTACTATGAAGGTAAAATCTGAGAATTCCATGAGTTTAAATTGGGCCAAATGACCATGAACAAATATATAAATAAATTCTTGGAGTTGTTGATGTATGTTAAATACCCAAGAGATAAGAAGATGAAAATTCAGTGCTTCTTGATTGAATTTGATGAACTCAAAACAGTTGAAGAGGCCATTAGAAAGGATAAATATTGTTAAGAACAGAGAAAAAATAAGCAAGAGTTCCATAAGACATGGAAGGATAATAAGAAATAGAAGCTTGAATAGATAAAGAAAGCGTTCAAACCTCCTCACTTTAGAAACCATGAAAGACCTCCCAACAAAATTAGCTAGTTGAGAGTGGGACTAAGCTAGTTGAATCTTTGGGAAAAAGGCCAAGGTATCCTATTCAATGTTGGGGATGTGGAGAAGACCACTTGCTTAGGAATTTTTCTCATCAAATGGATAACACCATGAATGTTCACGACATCCATGAAGCCACTACTCTGAATGATGTAGCAAGGACTATACCTCGAATTTATGCTATACCAGAAGACTAACAAGAAGATCACCAATCAGTTGTGGTTGAGGTTGAAGATTATATTGCTAAGAAATCCATTTCCATTTTAATTGATCCAGGATCTAGTCATAGTTATATTACTCCTAAAATTGTTGGAACATGTGCTCTTAAGAAATGCAAGCATAATAAATCATGGCTTGTCCAATTAGCTACTTGCTATCATAGTTTTCCGCACTCAAAAGTAAGTGTGAATAACACAATAATAAAAAATGAAAATCTATGAAACTTTAGGAGAAACTACCCCAAGTGTCAGCGACATAACCCCTCTCCGTTCGGGCTGGTGCTTGCCAACTTCAGGTGGGTGTCCCTAGCCTTTTCATGCACTTCTTTCAACATGTAAATCTATAATAAACACAACAAAACCAACAACAATACAATATTTTGGTCCAYGAATAAAAAACCTATAGAGTTACAGTGTTTGATTTTACAAGTAATATTGGAATCCCTGCAACGTTAGATTTAAATAGAAATGGAAAGAAGGAGATAAAAGGCACTATTAAATGGTATATTTTACCTAGATAAAAGGCTAATTAACTTCTAATAATTGCACAAACATAAAAAAAAYATACCCGCAAACTATGAGAGCTTGATACAAGCACACCAAACCTTTATTTCTGCATTCACCAAGAGGTTGATTGTGCCATAGAGAAAAATACAGAAACTGTATAATGATGTTCCTTGCACAAAGAAAGTAGAAGCTATAAGATATAAAAAGAAAGAAAGTGAGAGAGTATGTTTCTGTTGAAGAAGATCCCCCTGATACACTGGAGAAACTCTGCTTATATTGAACCATGAAGGGGCATATTCCGTTCAAAAACTCCTCTTCATACCATGCRCACTAGAGAATGAAGTGATGTGATGTGGCCATGAGACTTAACTGAAGGGAGTAGTGTCCTCATGTGTTAGATCCATCTAGAGAGGAGTAATGATGTGCCTTAGTCAAAGTGAGTGTAACCCATGTGGATCAAGAGAAGAGTAGAGAGAAGTGTCCAAGCACTCCGAGTCTAACTGGAGAGTCATTAAGATGTCACAATGATGAAGACTCCATGCAGACAGTCACAAGTGAAAGAGAAATTAAGGAAGAGAGTGGAGGCGCACCGAGCACACTTGTTCTATTATGATTCTCTTTTAGTTGAAGTGACCATGAATCGGAGAGAAAAATATGCGCCTTAGGTGAAGTGGAGTAAATGAAAGGACATGTGCATCAATAGCTAGAGGGAGAGTGGAGTGAAGTGAGATGAATTCATAGAGAGAGGGAGTTAAGTGATATGAAGTGAGAGAGAGAGAGTGACACCTTAGTCAATTGGAGATACTCTGAGTTTGATTTGTGACTAAGAGAGAGAGGGAGTGGAGTGAGAGAGAGAGAGGGAGTGGTGCCTTAGTTAACTCAACAAAGAACCTGATGAAATCCTCCATGCACCAAATCACTCCTAATTATATGAATGCACCTAGTTCACACCAGTCAACTCAACACATGTGCCCAGATGACTCCAACATATGCTCAATCAAACTCAAGCGCCTGCCACACAAACCCAGTTTCATGCATTCACCCTAGATTTGCCACTTGTCATTCCGAGAGGTTGCCACATGTCACAATATCAGACTACCATATGTCACCCCCATGGACCTCCACATGTAACACCCACAAAATACCAAATGTCATCTCTAAAAGGCTGCCACATGTCATAGTGCATGGCATGCTGCTAAAAATATAAAGTGCTTACATGTCAATGAAATTATGCTCATCAGACTTGGTTTTCTTCAAGGAATTTGAATATGTACTCAGATTCGACATACAAGCTTGTGAACTAGAGTTGTTGTATAAAGTATCATGCATGTAATCTGAAAGAATATCACTGGAATCCTGAGCTCGTAAAGAATCTGAATATATATCCAATATTTCTATGCAGACCTTCGAATCCTACCTCCTAAAAAGTATTAAAGAACTGCTAAAAATAACAAACTCTTTCCAATCCCATGAAAACCTATGCAACATATGTCTCTGAATAGGAAATACATAACTAAAACAATATATACTTGAACTCAATGGGAACTTACTCTGGCTCTAGTAAAGCTGTCTCTAGAATCAAATTTTGAATACCAACAAAATAGAATATACTGGCCCTTAACCCTTGAGATTTGTAAGTGAGAAAATCCACTGGTTAACAATGAAAATTCAAGGGGACGATATCCCCCCAAGGGATGTCGAGAACTTGAGAATCCCTGTCTGTATCCATGAATAACACTTAGTGAGAAGAAATCTATAGACAACTCTGCCTATATATAGAATATATTGATCCACAAAAATCATCATTGACGTGCATGATCTTGTGTGTCATGGTCTAAGTTGAGAAAAGACTTCCACACACTCCTGAGTGAAAATCACACAAGATCTCTCTAGACTCATCAAAGTCCACACAATGACATATAATTTCATTGAGATTCCTCCATCCTAGACCACCCTTTACAAAACAATACTTTGCAACCCTTGTAGAGATCGTCTTTGCGTCTTGCTCAAGTTAGAGGGACAGGATAAATTCTTCAAATAATAAATGAGATTTGAATACCAATATCAATGCTCTAATGAATTAGATAAATAATTTACATGTATATCTTGTATCACATATAAACTATTCTCAACCATCATCTTTGCCAATTCTTGGCCCTTGACCAGCTTGGTAGGCCTAATTTCTAGATCATACTTTTGGATTTTGGTAATCCACCTTCCTATGGTTCTGCTACATTCTTTTTGTATCAAGACCTCTTTAACCATGGGGTATGGTGCATATGCTATCACTCTATCATTTCAAAAGTAATCTATGAAATAATCCAAATATTTCACTAGCACATAAGCTTGCTTTTCCATATATTCAAAGTTCAATTCTGATCCTTGGAAAGCCTTTCTCGTAAATTCTATTGGCTACTCCATACCTTTATTATTTTTCTGAAAAATAAAAACAACCATGGTGAAGTCAGATGCAAATGAAAATAACTGAAAATATCTACTATAATCACGACTAGAAAGTACAGGAGAGTGACACAAATCCTGTTTGATTTCTGAGAAATCTCTCTTGGCTTCATCACTCAAATTCAAGTCATGGCCTTTCTTAAGCATATTTGAGATAGGATTCACTATCTTCGTGAAGTTAGGAATAAACTGCCTCACGAAGTTGATCCAACCAAAGAAAGGATGAATTGATTTTTTGTTCCGGGGAAGTGGAACTTCTTGTATCCCTTTCACTCTATCATGATCCACTCACACACCATCTTTAGAAACAATGAGCCCCAAAATTTTTCCTTCAAATACTTCCATGAATGAATTCTTGGGATTCAACGATATAATGAGTGACCTGCACCTGTCAATATTTCTCAACTGAGTAACATGGTCATCTCGATTTTTAGAAATAACAGTGATGTCATCTCGATAAACCACAATAAACTTGAAAATAAAATCCAAAAACACAAAATCCATGGCATGCTAGAAAGTAGCTCCAGTGTTCATGAGTCTAAATGACATGTGTATGTATGCATAAGTTCCCCATGGGGTTGTGAAATAATTTTTATACCTGTTATTATTGGCTACTGCTACCTAGTTGTACCCCAAAAAACCATCCAACATGGACATCATACTAGAACCTGTGATTGCTTGAAGCACATGCTCAATGTTGGGGAGGGAATAATTATCTTCTAAAGATGCAAGGTTAAGATTATGGAGATCAATACAAACTCTTATCTCACTAGTTTTCTTTCTTATCAGGACCATGTTCGCTACCTAGTTTGAATATCTGATAGACTTAATAATTTGGGCCTCATATAGATTTTGCAACTCTCTCTGAATTGTGGGGGCCAACTTTGGGTTCATATATCTCTATCGTTGCCTGAATGGTTTTTCATCTTCTTTCAATGGGATTGCATGGATGATAATATTTGTATTGTACATTTTCAACTCATCATATGACCATGCAAAGAAATCCCTAAATTCTCTCACCAATGCCTCAATATTCTTTCTTTCTTCCAGAGTGCAACCTTGTCCGATCTTAATAATCCTTGGTGTTTCTTTTGATTCGATATATACCTCTACCATATGTTGACTTGCACAAGACTTTCTAGTACCAACAAATGCATCAGATCTATTAAACAATCTTTTCAAGGGGACTAAACCTTTACGGATCTTGTTGCTTTTCAACTGGATCAAGGGAACATCCTCTTCATCCTGTACCTTTTCTACAACATGGCCAACAAACTCATCAATGAAATTAAGAAAATTACAAATGTGTCTATCGTCCTAAAAAATATGCCATGATCCAATATTGTCAGGAACGAAGGGTTGAAATGATACCTCAACCATGTATTTGATGTAGGGATTAAGCGTACATGGCTGAAAAAGTGTGGATGCAGACGCCATAGAGTCTGCTAGCTTTTTGAACATGTTCTGGAAAACAATGATATTGAATGCATCAAAACATTCCACTTCACCCCACACTGCATCCATATATCTCTTCAAATAGGGATTCCTTGCTTCCCAATGCATCTTTACCTGGTTTACCACAAGTTCTGAATCCCCCTCTACATTTGGATGCTTGATCCCCATTTTTCTTGCTCGTTGAAGTCCTAGCAACAAGGATTCATAATATTCCATGTTGTTAGTGAAATAAATCTCTAAACGAAATGAAAACGGGAAAACCATACCTAATGGGGTTGTGAGAACAACCCCTTCTCCCGATTCAAATCTAGATTAGGCACCATCAAATTGCATGGTCAATATTTTCACATTTATCTTTAATGACAAAGATATAATTGGTTCCTCCCGGTCATTTGTTATTACGTAGACTCCCAACTCCAGTTCATCTACCTTGGGGTACAATGGTTTATTATCCAATTGCTACAGATCCTCTACGCGGTGCAACATCTTTTGTTCCTGAAATATTCTTACTTTATGTTTTGGAGTGATCGTGATATCTGGATAGGACCAATCCATTTGGATGTTTCCTCTAACATCTGCCTCCCACTTTCTCGATAAAAGCATTCCCCAATTCAGAGGACAATCTATTACCACCACATCCATATTCAGGACCTTCAATGGGCACACATGAAAACAAACTTCGAGGTCTTCGATCAACCTAAAAACTTGTATCTCCCTTGCATCCATTTCCTGCACATTTCTATATGGCTTGGTTATCTGCAATCCAAATTCATGCATGATCTCAATAGTCATCACGTTAGTAGAAGCTCCAAAATCCAACATGAAATTTTGCAATATTAAACAATTAACCAATAAATAAATATAAAAAGGAGCAGGGTCACTATCTGTCTTACACATACCAAGGAAAACTTGTGGGTTTATTGCTTCCTTCTGACTAGACATGCGGATCAAGTCTTTGAGGGGTACCATAATTTTGATTTGCGCTAGCTCACCCTCCAAAGAGAAGTTCATGGGTTCATGTTGAATTAGGGAAGTCACCAATGGAGTATCATTATCTTTTGATGGTGCAACTGAAACTTTTCCTTTTCGTGCATGAGTTTTGGTGATTTCTGCTACCATGCATGCGACCTTTGACTTAGTTTTTTCAATGCGTTATGAGGTCATCATACTAGTAGGTTGCATGTCATCTTTGCATGCATCAAGTTGTTCCAAAAAATGAATGAAATTCTTGGCACTCACCCTCTTACCATTTGAGACCTGAAAAACTTGAGAGCCGCCGACTTCATCCACTCTAAACAACATGTTGAGTGTATCATCCTGCCACTCAAAATATTCAACTCCTTGCTCAGGAGCATATATATAAGAGCATATATATAAGTGGTTGTGAAAATACAACACATCCCTCTTTGTTATGCGGTATCTCACAAGCTCTACAATAATGTCTTGTTGATGAGTTGTCCACAAAGTTAGTGCTCGTCATAGGTACTGGGACCTTTTGTTTCTATGGCTTCTTCGCATGTTGGAAAGGATTCTTGTGTTGAAACCTCCTTTGGGTTGCATGCATGCTCTGTTGAGTTCATATGTTCTTCTCCATCTTCATGACCTTGTTGCTCAAATAATTCAACATGCCAACAATCTTGGAAGGAAGTTCTTCCGTGTTCACCTTTACTTAATCTTTATTCTCTTGGAGTCCTTTGACAGGTGGATCTTGGACTCACCTTGCTTGTGGATCTTGGACTCACCTTACTTGTGGATAAAAAATTCTTGAAAGGGGTAACTGGAATTTCTAGGCCACCAAAACATTTTTCTCAATCTTGACTGTAGTAGCGAAAGCAACATCCAAAGTTTGAGATTCCTTCTCCCAATGCAAAAAAGCGAAAGATCTGTAAAATGCTTTAGAATAATACAATAACATAATTTCAGAATTAGGAATATCATCATTAGGAATCCTATGAAAAATCTTTGAACATCTAGTGTTAAATTCAAAAACCGTTTGATTTTCCTCTTTTTAGATTGAATAGAAAGCATCTAAGAGGTAAGTATTACCCTATTTATCAACCCATATTTTGGTGAATTTTTTTTGGAAAGTGTCCCATCGATTAATGGAGCATGTTGGAAGAGCCTTGTTAAGGTCCTAACCCGCACATAGGTAGATCAATGTATTCGGATGTAATAAAGGTCAATATTAATAAGACCTTT